>PVKS010004569.1:0-91989 GCA_004027875.1 Aplodontia rufa
GTAGGAAACCTCTTGACTCTTTTGATTGTTTCCTTGGCAGTACAAAAGCTTTTTAGCTTTATGAAATCCCATTCACTGATTTTTGACTTTATTTCCTTCGCTTTCGGAGACCTGTTGAGAAAGTCTTTGCCTACTCCTAAATGTTGAAGTGTTGGACCAATTTTTTCTTCTATCAGTTGCAACGTAGCTGGTTTGATATTTTATAAAATAGTTTACCAAAGAGCTATTTTGATTTCTTCCCTAAATCTTTACAAAAGCTCACTTATATACACACTGAGCCTGAAATTTTCATTATGGGAAAGTTTTCATTTGTTTCTTTTAAGAAAGAGGGACAGTAGAGAGAGAGAGAGAGAGAGAATCAATTTTATTTAGTTTTTTCTTGTGGCTTTCATTGCTCCGACACTTTGCTTTGTATATGGTGCTGAGGTTCAAACCCACATACTCGCACATGCCAAGCAAGTGTGGTAACCGCTGAGCCACTGCTCCAGCCCCGGGAAAGTTGCTTTCTAATAAACAATTTTTAAAATAAATATGATACTATTAAAAAAATGATTCTGAATTCCATCACAGGGTAAAGTTGGGGGTACAGGTCCTGGTTCTATACAAATTACTGGTGCTTATATTGGGATTCTAAAAGTATCAGATTAAGGTAGGGTAGGATGGATGGGTCAAATTCAAGCAGGAGTTTGGTAAGGAAAGTTGCTAGGCAGATGCTAAACAGATTAAAAACCCAGAAGGCAAGAGAGAGTAAGTATTACGTTTGAAGAATTCAGCAGGGAGCTCTGTTGGCAGAGTGGGGACTGGAGAGAGCAGGTGGGAGCAAGTGAGGAGGGTTCCAAACAGTCACAGCAAACAGTTTTGGGCAAACCCAGGGCTGCTCTCTCAGCTGCTGGGTGGAGGTGCAAAAATGCGGCTGTGGGAAAAGGCCAGATCCCTCTCTCTAAGCAGCAGCACATTAACATCACATCCACTTCTGCGAACTATGGGACTGTATTTCCATCTTGGCACACCCTCCTGTTTTGACACATAGTGATTTGATTTAAATTGTCATCTCCTGGAGACAACCTGACAACAAACGCTGCTAATCGTTTCACTCTGAACCACGGCTGGATGGTAGGGAGTAATTAGACACGAGGCTGCTGGAGATTTTACATTGTGCAGTGCACAGACGTTTGCTTTGAAGGGAGAAACAATTAGAGATGGAGATTTACAGAAGACTGTAAGAGGCAGGGGATCTCTTATGTTTTATTTCCTAATGCCAAAAAATTCCCATAAAATCCCTACTTAACTCACATTCTCAAGCTAGAGATCAGGCCTTTGAAGAAGAGGCATATCTTAAGATCAATCCACATGGCATTGCTAGGATCAAAGGAAATATAATGCTCTGAGGGTCCCACTGCTTGAACTTGTAGACCCCAACTGACTTGTAGGCTAGAAAAAAGTGTCTGAAATTCTTCCTCCTGCTTAAATAGATGCCTCGTGGGGGCAGAGACCAGAATCTCTCCCATCGTTAACCTTGGGACTTTCCAGACCTCTGAGTCTTATTCTAAGGAAAATGCATAGAAGTGGCCATGAGTCTGTGATATATTTAATATATTTTGATTATGTTATGAATGCCATTCCAGGAGGTCACCATTTGGTGAAATATTTAAATGGCTATTTTTCTCAGGTAAGACACAACCAGTATCATATCGAGGAAAGTCAGATGGTGTTGGAACACCTATTTTCCTTCTACACAGGAGTGACACAAGCAACTCAGTGTCCCCAATTTGCTTTAAATTGAGACACCATTGGCTAGCATGTTTTTCTTAATATCTATAATCCTATGCCTGGTTGGCCACAGAGCTTTTATTTATGTAGTCTTTGAACTCAAGAATCATGCTTTGTTTTGATATCACTTTTAATAAAGGCACTTTAAAGCTTTTCAGTGTTTTCAACTTTCTGACAATAGTTTTTCTCCAGAAAATTATCCTATGACAATAATTGTGTCTCTCCCCTTCAGTATCTTTTCTTCCTTGCAGGGAAGCTAAGATTTCCAGTGCTGGCCTTTACCTGCTGCCCTTGCCGGGTCTCCTCTCTTCTGTCCTGAACACTTGCGATTTGGTGTTCTCTGAATGTTTGGAGGGTTTATTTTACCTGAGTTCTTGGAGAGATGCATGATAATGTGCTCCCATGACATTGCTAATAAAGTTGTTACATTTAATTTCTAAGGTATGCAGGTTTTTAAAAGGGATTTAGACTCTAGAAAAGAGATCTTAAAAATAGGCATCATTAGAAATGACAGCTCCTGAAATTTGTCATCTATTCCTCTTCACAAGGATCTCAGCTGCCATTTCTATGACATGGGACACAGAGATGTTCTTGAACATGACCTTCCTTGGATTGTAGTTTCCTCCGCTGTCTCTCTATGACCGATTCCAGGATCCTCTATTCCAGCTAGGCCAGTTCTGTAGCTGACCACTTTGAGGGTTGCTATCATTTAGGGTATTTTCCCTTTCCTTTCTGTCTCAGTCTTAGGTCATTTTAAGCCCATTCTTTTGCACATTCGAAAGCCCTGTACAATTCTTTTCCTAATTAAAAGGATAATGAAGCTAAATAATAACTCTGCTTTTACCTCTAGAACAATAACATGAGTCACAGAATCATCAGGTAGCTTTAAAGATAGTGATTTTTGCATCTCTTCTGATTGGTACCGATTATGTCCCTGCATCCCTCTTGTTCCTGCTGTGCCCTCAGTAAATAGTGAGCTCCATTGCAGCAGTTGGCTTCCTTTCCCTCTTCCCTTAACAAGTGACTTTTTCAATGTCCATCATTGTCCTTGAGGGTCCTACCCAAACCACAAACTCAGAAATTGGAGTGGAAAATCTTTTTTTAATTTTTTGGGGGAAATTGAGCAGCTTTCACAGGCTCACACTCAGCTTTTAGCTTTTCTACTTTATATTTAAATTTACCAATTTGCCCACCAGAGTTATTTCTTCCTTTGTAGCATCAGGGGATGAGCTGCTTCCCTTGCTACTCAAGGGCAAATCCTCCACGTGTGCTCAGGATTTCATTTCTCCTGTAAGGTCCCTTGGCTGGCTCTTTTGTTATCCACCCTCTTTTCTGATTTCCAGCCTGTCTCTCTGTACTACTTCCTGTGATGGTCAGCCGCATTCTGAACTTTTCTTTTTCCCAATCCTAATATTGACCACAATGTGTAGCCTTGGGTTGAAATCAGTTGGTCTCAATGTATTGTTCTTTATGCTTCTATATTTTTACTCCTAAATTCCCTCCACCAACTTTTTATTTAGCAATTTTGGGTCTACATTTTTAGGAGATATTAGGTACCACCCTTAGTCTGTTTTAATACCATGGTTTTGCCAAGCTGAAATATTATGTTAGGAAGGGTTTTTTTTTTAAGAGAGAGAAGGACAGTGAGAGAGAGAGAGAGAGAGAGAGAGAAAATTAATTTTTGTTGAGTTTTTTTCACATGGCTTTCCTTGCTCTGACATTTTGTTGTATACGTGGGTGCTGGCATTTGAACCTGTGTACTTGGGAATCTCAGGCAAGTAGTCAAGACACCGCTCCAGCCCCAGTTAGGAGGGTTTTAATCAAAATATTAAGCAGGAATTAACAAGATGGCTGGGATGAGGATTCAGAACAATTTGCATTACAGAGCAATCCACTGTTTTCCAAAAAACAGGTGGGACACAGCAGTAAAGGTGTCTCAGTGATATTTTAGAGACATGTCATTGAGATCAGTCTGATATTTTTGTTACTTTTCTCATCAGTCCTATCCTTTTATAATTTAAATTATTTGCTTTATGAGCTTTGAATTTTATTTTTTCAAAGCGACATCTCCACGCAGTTTGCTTATCGTTTATCTTTTCCTGACACATCTCTTTTTTCCCATTTGCTTATTTTCCACAAGCACTGCTACATTGCTGTGTGTATCAAACTTGTAACTGGAATACATTATTTTTTTAATTTGAACAGAATGTTTCTGCTTAACAGAAAATCAAATTTAAGTCCACTATGAATATAATTGAAGTTTACTATCTTTGTTTTATACTTTATTTTTAACTGATGAATAATAGATATATGTGTGTGTGTGGAGTAGAAGATGTTTGGATGCGTGCATCCACTGTGGAATTCTTTTATTTCCCCTTGTTCTGTTATAACTTGCTATTCATTTCTTCTGTAATTGACCTTTTTTGAGAAAAAATAGAATTAATATTATATTTTCATCTACTGGCAGCTTAACAGTTGTAGGTACTGCAATTATCTACCTAGTTATTATCTTAAAATTTTGACATATACTTGTGATCTTAGATTTTTATGAATATCTGGGGTTGTTTTTTAGTTATATCATCCCCAGACAAGAGAAGAGTCTTAAAATGCTAATGGTGACCTCTTTTCCTTGGGGCAAAGACAACCAACCAGCACCTAGTTACCCCAATTATCAAGTGATCAATATCTGCAAGAGAATGATCAATATCTGCAAGAGAATGATTTGCCTCCTTATTCCAAGCCTTACATTTTACATGACATATCTCAAACTGCTCAAACTAGTAGCACCTTTATGCTTATATCCTATATTTTCATGTTTAAATTTATTATTAGTTAATGTTAATTAGTATTAATTATTATATTTAACATTAATTTATTAAACTAAATTTTAGTGGAATATGGACCTAAGTAATGTTTTAAAGAGTATGTAGGTAAAAAAGTTCTGATGACTAAATATGCATAAGACATTCTGGGTTTGGCTCTTTCCCAGTTGTTCTCTGCCTAGATTTAAAATTTTAGGTTTGAGAATATTTTCTCTTATCTTTATAGAAATGACTCAGTTATCAACCACTTTCTGATGTCTATGATGCTGATAATGATTTTTTTTGTATCTCTCTCACTTGAATGAAAATTCCTTTTCTATGAACATATTTTGGGCTGTATCACTTATTGAGGTCCTAAAATTAAGCTTCAATATATTGAGTGTGGTTTTTCAAAAATTCTTTCCCATTTTGTTTCCTTCAAGTTGGTATTTTTTTTCAATATAAAGGTTCATACTTTCCTTCAATGTTGAAGAGATTTTCTTTTTTCTTTTTATCTTAACTCAATTCTATTTGTTCTCTTCTACAAAGCCTATTAAACATATTATGTCAATACTTTCTATTGCTTTATATTTTGTTATGCATTTTTTTAATGAGAGAGAGAGAGAGAGTTAATTTTGTTATTTTTTCACAAGGTTTTTGCCCCCTCCTTTAGTTGTGCATGTGGTGCTAGGGACTGCACCCAGTCTCTGCATATGTCATGCAAGTGCTATCACTGAACCACCTCGCCAGCCCCTGTTGTGCGGTATTTTAGCATGCCACTACCTGAGGGAATTTCAGGGCTCATTCAGTTAACTATACTGTTTTCCTTAGTTGTGGGGAGAATGTAATTAAAATCAAAATTTGTCACTCCAAAAAGGCTCTCCACCAAAGCAGAAGAGAGTTTTATTATTGAATAAACATCAAGTCAGAATGTGATGTCCATCACAGAAAAAAATCTGCTAAGTTTCCAAAGAAGAATACTTACCCCTTCACAGCCCAGAAGATGCCGCAGATTGAATTAAGTTCCAAAGATAAACTGTAAGTAGTCTATAAGCGACAGGACATAATTCACCCAGAACTCACTTGATAATTGGGGTAACTAGCGTGCTGGTTGGTTGTCTTTGCCCCAAGGAAAAGTTGGCTTCATCCAACTTCTCACATTTTCTATGGAAGAAGGTAAATTTGCAACTTGCTGGCAGTCTGCCCACCTACCGTAGGCCCCCACCCTTCCACTGAAACTGGAAGTTGGGGTGCTCTCTCTTTTTGGATAACTACATGTTAAACAAATAGATAAGTGGTCTTTCATAAAACCATGCATGAGTGATAAAGCCAGAAAGAGGTTTATTTAGCCTTTAAAAGCTTACATATGTTACAAACCTGTACTTTCTAGTTTGCTCAATAAATGCTCTAGAAAAAGGGAGGAGTAAGTGTATTCCTTTTTTTTTCAGCAAGGAGAATTAAGCTTTTTTTCTTAAGAGAGGAGGACAGTGAGAGAAAGAGAGAGAGAGAGAGAGAGAGAGAGAGAGAGAGAATCAATATTATTTAGTTTTTCATGTGGCTTTCATTGCTCCAAGACTTCGTTGTATACGTGGAGCTAGGGTTCAAAACCACATACTCGTGCAAGCCGGGCAAGCACTGTAACTGCTGAGCCACCGCTCCAGCCCAATCCCAAGTATTCATCTGATATCTGACTCTCCAGGAGGGTCTCAAGTTGGAGTGTAGCTTCAGCAACTTAGCAAGACACTGTCACAAAATAAAAAATTAAAAGAATAGGGATGTAGTTCAATGGTAAAGAGCCCCTGGCTTCAATCCCTAGTACCATAAAATAAAATAAATACTTATTGAAATTATGATGTCTTTTCCGTGCTTTTGGCTTGTGTTAACAGAGGTCATCTCTTTGGCTTGGAACCAGGTAAATCAGATATCAGGTGAGTACTTGGGCTGGTGGAGATGCCCCATCCCTGCCATATCTTCCTAATTCAGGAAAAGGTACAGGGACCTTCAAACCTAGCTTAAGAGCCATCCTCAAATGCCACACATCATCATGTCCTCTCCAATCCCATTTTGCACCAGACTCATTCCAGGTCAGAAAAGTGGCATGAACAGTTTTGTTTTCTGTTTTCTTACATTTGTTATTAAGAGAAAAGCCTACAAAAAAGATTAAAGATAAGAAAAATTGGAGCTGGAGCAATGGCTTGGAGGTTACGGTGCTTGCCTGGCATGCACAAGTACACGGGTTCAAACCCCAGCACCCACGTACACAACTAAGCGTAGGAGCAACGAAGGCCATGTGAAAAACTCAAGTGTCAAATTTTCCACCAGAGACTTAGACCTGCCATGACCACTTTTTATCAAATTTGGAATTATTTTTTTTGACTTTAAGTTGATTGAGGAGATTTGTACTCAGATCTTTAAGATAAACTTTTTTTGGAGAATGACAGAAATATAATTATAAAGTGACCCTGTTTTTGTTCTATGTATTTTATTCAGCTCCTCTTTTAATAAATTACATTATGTCTGGAATTTTTATTAATGACATATTAAATGAGTTGCATATAAATCTTCCAAGCATCTGTGTTCAATTTGGTCAAGTTCGTTCTTAATTCAATTAGTCCACGAACTCTCTATAATAGCCTACTACGAATGCACTTGGGCCCAACTTTGTGTACAAATGTCAATTTCCCTTTATTAGGGAACTGATCTGTAACTATATAAAGATTAGATAGATAAGTGGATTGGTATATTTTATTTCAGAATTTTGATTCAAATATTTAAAACATGACTATTATTGTTCTATGTCTTTATTTTTAAAAAATCCATGTATTCCTATGTAGCTATTAAGGGGTATATATTAGTTACATTAGCACTAGTTGTAGTAAAAGACAATCTTAGAAATCTCAAGAGCTTAATACTTCAAGGTTTGCTTCTTCTTCATTTAGAGTCCTGCTAGTAACTTGTTTGGCAGTGTGAAGCAGTGTTGCCCAGTGGACAGTCTAAAAATGCCTGCTACATTGGATATGTGATGGAAAAGTTACCAGGAGTCAAACAGTGCAGATGAGATGTAGAAGACGGAGGGAGAGAGGACTTTGTGTCAGACGTGAATTGTGCATGTTCTGCTGCGTGGAGCTGAAGGTTGCATGCATCATACCCCTAGGATGGATGGAAGAAGGAAGATGGCATTTGGTTGCAGGGGAGGGTGGGAACTGTAGTGCAGCTGTGTACAAGAAGAAATGCCTCAGGTTTAAGTGCATGCACTGCAGTCTCCGCCACAGACCTCCGCCAAGTGGTCAGCACATCTGGCCCAGGGCAAATATTGTGTGGGTAGTTCAGGCGCAGCTTCTGTTTTTCTCCACTAACTTTAAGTCTCATTTCCATTTGTTTTAATAAAACTTTCCTAATCAGGCCAGCTTGGGGAAATTGACCAGACTAATATATACAAAGTCAGAGTGAAAATGGATACTTACTCAGCAGGTGGCTCTCCTCAGATTCTCTGAGCTCCAGTGATCAGTATATGAGAATGTATTTTCTCTTATTAGCCTCGGTAACAAGCCCCCAGTCAACAAGGAGGCAGTGTATCAGTGGATTTTTTTCCTTTAGTTTAATGAGGAAAGAGAGAGAAGGTATTTTGTTGATGTTGTAACCATTAGCCAACTGCAACATCTTTCCAGAATAAATTAGAGAAGACAGGAGGAGATGGTGGTGACTGGTTACTTTCAGGGTTTTCCTTTCTTTACAGTTTTTTTTTTTTAATAATGGAAATAAAAGTCACAATGAGGCATTAAATTTTTAAAAACATACTGAAGTAATGAACGTAACTCTTGAAGAATTAGGAGTAGAGGACATTAAATGCATATACTTTGTCTTTCTGGCAAAGAAGACAGGTGCCGGGAGCCAGGCCCAGCAGAACTCTCGGGTCCCCGGGTCCCCGAAGGATGAGTGGAGTCTGCGCGGAGGAACATCTCGAACCTCCGGGACAAATTGCAAGCAGACACAGTTCCCTGCTTGAGCAAAATGCCGTCTGATCTTTATTTTGATGTATTTTTACACAGGTAGCAAAACAATACTTTCATTAACTGTTACATTTGACTTCTATTTTAAATTCCTCGGTAATCCCTGTCATTAACATACTTCCTTGAAACCACAATGTTTTCTTTTTTTTTTCCCCTAAATGTCTTTTTTTGAGGCATTACACCCTCTACCTGTGTTACACTTAAAGAGTACAATAAGGTCAGCTTTCTATATTTACTCAGAAGCTTTTGCACAAGCATTTTATTAGGATTTTTTTTTGCTTTTGGTAATACAGTATTGTCCAGCTTTAGTGCCCTTTTCCAAGCAAGCAATTAGCATTGCATTACAGTTCTAAATTAACTAAAATTATGTTGTTGTCACCTTACTATTAGTAACCTTACAAAAATAGTTATGTGTCCTGACTAAGTTCTAAGAAGCAGAAACTTAAACTATTTAAAAACAAAGGCAAAATGAGAAGTAGAAAAACATGTTCCTTAATCACTCATGTAATATGCAGGGTGGACACTTGATTTTTAGATCATATATGTGTAACTGTTTACGTATGCTGTTTCTTTGTTCCTTTGTCCCACATCACCAAGGTAGCCCCTGACGTACAAGTCTCTGAAGAAATGGCAAGCACTGGACGTTAGTCCATTTTCCATTAATATTAGCATTCTTCATTTTTATTATATATTCCTATAAAAAGCAACGGTGGGTGTGTGGGTGGAGGGTCTTAATAATTATTTATTTGGGTTCCTCTAGATGGATACCACAAATGTCCTCTAATATTATAGGCTACATACGGTGGTCCCTGTACTGTGGAAACAGCAAATATCCTATTATGTCTTTGATTGTTTAACTGGTAAACATTAACAGGACTAGATGTAATCAACATGGGTGAGAGTAATTCCTGTAAGTGTAATTTTCTTAAGAAGTTTTCAAAGTTGGATTTTTGATTATCTGGGCTTTTTTAGTGTGGTGTTAATATATTTTTTAAAGGCATTTCTCATCTTCCCTCAGACTCCACAGACCTAATGAATTATTACTTTTAAAACAATCTTTATCGTCAATAACAAATTTTTCTGGAATTTTGATCTGCAAATACATAGTTATAAACATGATCATTATAAGAAAACACCCAATTCCTAGGAGAGACAACAGTGGCAATTTCCTGGAATGGTGGCCTTGCCAAGTCCTTCCCCACGCCTGGACCTTGTCAATCAGCATGGTGGAAACAGTCCCTGCCAGACAGGATTTTATTTTTCTTGTTTGCTGGTTGCATAGCATGCTGGTGTGGCTGGATCAAGGGTTTTGGTATTTAAGACATAATTAGATTTGAAGCTTTAGCTTGCTCCTTTCAACTGATATGCATTTGGGAAGTGACCTACATTTCTTCAACTTCCATTTCTCTATCTATTCAATTGGTACGACTATGCTTTTTACAGAACAAAACTTAAGGACGGTACACAAGTTGGAGGAACTAGCACACACCTGCCTCCCAGTAGGCACTCTGGAAATGAGAGTTCTTTTGGCTGGAGAAATTACAAACAGAGCAACTCTGTGGAAATCATTGTATGTGAAACGGTAGATTGAGAGAGTGGAACCTGTCAAGCTCTTTCTTCAATGTTTAGTTAAACACTACCACATCCTCCAGGCATTCCATCCTCAGTGACTTCAGAGCCCTGCACACTACAGCTGTCGCTCTTAGACACAGGGAATTGGTTCCCAGATCCTCATGGATACCAAACTCCAAGGATGCCCATGTACCTTACATGAAATGGTGTGTATT
Organism: Aplodontia rufa; assembly: GCA_004027875.1. Lineage (NCBI taxonomy): Eukaryota > Metazoa > Chordata > Mammalia > Rodentia > Aplodontiidae > Aplodontia > Aplodontia rufa. The sequence continues at coordinate 10,369 of PVKS010004569.1, forward strand.
TGTGTATCATCTACACAATCTTCCCAAATTTCTTAAATCATCTCTAGAGTACGGTAATACCTAATAGTGGGCAAATATTATGCAGTTGTTATACTTTATTTTTATAGAATAATGATGACCACAGAGAAAAATAAAGAGGTTTGTAAATGTTCAGTATAGATGCTTTTTGTTTCTCAGATATTCTTGGTGCTCATAACCCATGAACGTGGAGGGCTAAATGTTCTTGTCTTAAGGCATGGCATTTAAACACCACTGTGTCTCTAACTATATGGTAACTTGTAAGCAAATAGATCATGAGCACTCTTCTTTGTTTTTCCCCTGATTTCAACAAGAACCAAGTGCCAGCCTTAATTATTGATTCCAAGACCTGTGCATAGGTGTCAAGAGTAGAAAGGTAATCTTTACTTTTGCAGAGTTTAGAATATTCTAGAGCACCCTTGGCCCAGCTATGGTTTCCATGGTATGTTTAAACTCAGCCTAGGAACATTAGGATTGTTCAAATATATCTGGTTGATGTTACCCTGTTTATGTTCCACCCATTAAGACAAAGGCAATGGAATGGAATTGGATCCAAAATGAGGACCCATTTCTCACTGTGCTCCAGCAAACCTGGACCAGGGTGGAGGGGAACAGAGCTGGAGGGGAGTGTTCCCAGACACTCTCCTACATTGCCCCTAGGGCAGAAGAGCTGTACCTATGGGTGCATTGTTTCCTGTCATGGGCTCCAGTGCACCAGGCATAGCTGCATGACTTTGCCTGCTGCGGACGCTACAACAATCCATTTCCACAACACCACTTTAGAAAAATAAAAACTCCAAAATATATCAAAGAGTATCTCTCATTTTTAAAAGGTGTGGCCCTTCAGGAAAAATCATGCAGTAGGGACCAATCGCATTTTCTACTTAAAAAAAAAAATCATCATACCTAGCTTGAATGTGGGAAATTTTAGTGTGTCTGGAAAAGCCACTCACACCTGTTTTGGAGCAAATCTTCACAGGTCCCTATATGAGAACAGAACAAAGAAACAGTTTGGCAAATAGAATAGAAATAGGATCTGAGAGGCTAATCTAGGCTGTGCTCAGGCGCAAGCAGTAGTAGTGGAATATTTATATTTTTTGAAGTTAATTTTTTTAAAAAACTGCTGATCTGCACATTAATTTGTAGTTTCTGTCCTTTTCTGCACCACATGCACCAGATTTGGTAATTAACTTTTTTAAGCCGAGTTCAGCAATTTATTGGGCTTAGTTTGCAGTCCAGAAACTGATCACATACCTACCCTGACAAGACAGTCTTAATGAGTCTGAAACCAGGAGCTGGAGCCCTGGACGAGCTAATTCTGCATCTTGAGGCCCCCAGTCAGTTGCTGGAAATTATCCCAAACGGACCCTAAGTCTCGCCACCTGCAGCACACTCCCTCCACATAGACCCCCTCCTAGAAGTTGGACTGTGTGGCACTACTGAAATGTCTTCAAAAGATTTTTTTCCATGCATTTTAATTGCATTTTAGCAGAAAAAAATGTACATCTCTGCAATATTTATTGCTCTGTTCAAATGGAGAAAGAGACCCACATAATATTGTAGCAATTACGGAGGTCAAAAGATTCTCTCTCCTCAGGCCATTTTACCTTACAGAGAAGCAGCACTTCTGAACACATAATGAACACCACGATCTCCATTTGGATTGGGAAGAAACCTCTAGCTCCCAGCAAAGGTGTTCTAATGAGATACTGCATTACTATGATATTGCTTTCAAAGCAATGGCCAGCATGTTGATTGTTCCCTGGGCAGGGCCCAGCCACAAGCCTTGTTTGCAACAAGATGTAGGCATGTTTGACAGGAAAGATTGCTTTTCAGAAGGGAAGAAGTGACTGCATGTGCAAAGCCAAGCCCAAAGAAACCCTGACCCTGCCTGAGGCTTTTAGCAGCTTCGTAACGGATGGGGGGAAAAAGACAAGCAGAATGATAAAGCAGGATACCTCGACAAGTTTCAGAATGTGAGGACACAAAGATGTTCTCTCTGTGTCTAGACCCTTTAGGAACAAAATGGTTACAGCTGGACCGAGGTTGTTCTGGACGTGGGGTCACCTTGGAGACCCAGAACTCTGACCTGACAGCCTCATCAGATGTGCGAGCTGGCTTCTCACTCACTCCCTGGAGTGTTGGAGGGTTAGAAGGTTAGGGCAGTTTCTCAGGAGGAAACCTACCTTCTGTGATGGAGAAAACAGAAACAGATGAAAGCCTCTCTCATCTCATGTAGCCGGGACCTTTGTTAAGGAAATGAACGAAATGGTTGTCTCTAAAGAATTTGCTGAGCTGAGTGGTGCACATTGTGGTACAAAGCATGGCCAGGCACTGGGGAAAGAGGTTTAGACCCAGCTGCAAGGGGCAGATGATACCAGATCTGGTCAGTTGGTTATCATAGAAGCATTTGATGATTTAATAAATGCTATCAACAGTCGGATGGAAATGCCCTGCTCTTGGGGCAGTGGAGGCATAGCCTGTGGGCTGGCAGGATGACAAAACTTGGTTGGCATAAAGTCTTGAGGGTGAGTAGCACTTAGGAAAGATAACCCTCCAACAAGGTGAGGAAGGGAAATGAAGGTGGCAGTATCTGAAGGGTGGTAAAAAAGCATCAAGCTTCTGTACTTGGCTGGCTCTTTTCCTTAGCCTTGTTTTCCAAGCGAAATATTCCTGATTGCAAACAACCCCCACTGCCCCCCTGTTACTCCGCCATGAAGAGTCATCCCAGTTGTGTGCTCCTTCTGTACTCTAGACCATCCCGTGTTTCAAGTGCAAGTATTTGTTTATGCCTTTGCCCTGGTGCAATGGTGAATTCTTCAAGGGAGGAGCGGAGAATCACTTCTCTGTATCTTCATGATCTTATACGCTGGTCAGGACCTTGTATGGGAAGGAACTTTGGATGATTGTCTGGGGTTTCCTCTGTCACAATTTGTTCATATGGGTCTCCAGAATCGATGGCATCTTAGGCTTCTGCACATCTGCCTGCCTCCTTCCTTCTCTGATCCCTACTCTTTAATGAACAAAAAATACAACAACCAAGCTACAAAACTCACAACACAGGCCTGAACTTCAGACTTCCTGTGACTCAGTGAACTCTTCTGTATAAATTCATACAAATTCAGGGTTAAAGTGTAATTTGTATATGAGATCACAGACTTCGCTCAGCCTGAGCCTGTTTTAAAAACAAATCCTTCAGAAATAAATCGTCTTTTTTACTTGGTCCAGATGCAAATGGACATTTGACCCCAAATATGGGACTCTGTGTATTTGGCAGTGTCAAATTTCATTTTGTGAGATTTAAAAACTACAGGGCAGACTTTCAATGTCTTTTGGAACCCAGATTTTGTGATGCTTCTTTCCAACATTACCAAGGATTCTACTTGACAACCATACATTCTACATTTGTGTGGCCAGTGAGTGGGCAAAGTGTACTGAACCAAGGGGAGAATCCATTCAGGTCACTGGAAGTGCCGTGGAGCCCAACAAGCAGGAAGCCACCCCACCTTGCGCGAGCACTTCACACAGTTATAAAATAGTAGTTCAAGACACATCTGTGCTCTGGCTAACGTTTTGTCATACTATTGAGGAAGTATAATGAATAACAACTTTTAAAATGTGTTTCTAGCACTAAGATACACCTACTTCAACAACTTTCAGTGAGCAATGAGAAAAAAAATAGTGTGAACTCAGGGTATTCCTCTCAAGTTTCACTGGTGGTCTTTGCCATCCTACTGGTCACTTAGACACCGTCATCAAGAACTTACCATCAACCCTGTGGAGTTGGTTCCGGGATACACCATTGGTATCAAAACTGGTGAATGACTTGAGTTCCTCGTGTGGAATGGCGTAGAATTTTCATGTAATCTCTGCAGCCACCTGTCTGCTTTAAATCACCTCTGATGACTCATAACAACTAATGCAAGTGTAAATGCTATGTAAACCATTTCTGTAATTATACTGTTCAGGGAATAATGACCCCCAAAAGTCTGTACACATTCAGTACAGATGTAATCGTTCTAAAGAATATTTTTCATGTGCAATTGATTGCCTCTGTGCATGCAGAACCCATCGTTGTGAAGGGATGACTGTTTTTCTACAATCTTCTACCTCATTTGAAAATGTGAACAATGTTTATCTTATGTTTTCTGGTAATATAGATCATTTTCCAGAGATTGTCAAAGTGTTTCTTTTTTTAACGATAAGTAAGTGAAGCATTGTGATCTATGGAATTAATAAAACAATCATATTGAGCATGATAAAAATATTGATGCAATAAAAATGCCTTTTGTGAGTCACGAATTCTGAAGGAACCCAATAGCTTTGTGGCTTTTGTGAACAAATCTAAATTTCTTTGTTTATTTATTTATTTATTTTTTACAAAGAGAGAAGACAGTGAGAGAAAGAGAGAGAGAGAGAATCAATTTCACGTAGTTTTTCGCATGGCTTTCCTTGTTCTGACACTTAGTTGTGTATGTGGTGCTGGAGTTTGAACCCACGTACTCGTGCATGCCAGGCGAGCGCTGTAACCGCCAAGCTCCAACCCCTAGACATCTAGATTTCTTAACCCTTAGTTTCTTTTCAGCAACAGAAAATTCCTAAAGTTTCATTCAATCCTAAAATTTTATATTCTACATATAGTTACTATAGACAGCAGGAAAGTCCTTTATAACTCACTTGCTATTTATAGAGCAGGGATTTTTACTGATAGCAACCAAATTTGTATTAAGATCCCTCACCTTGGAGAGTTTTAGTTGAAAGTGCCTCCTCCTTTACGCAGACAGCCGACAACATGCTACTCTGCAGCCTGGGCATACCTGCCAATCAGAAAGACCATGTGGGGACTCGATGCAAAGTTATTTCTGGCTGATGATTCCACATGCCAGAATTCTCACTGATATTTTTAAATCCCTGCAATAAAGTCTCAGTAGAAGAAACCACAAGATGAATTACACACGCTTATAGATCTGTCTCTGACAAACTTCAAGTTTTCATTCATCTTCATCATTTCAGCACTTGGTGTCCCAGCAAATCTTTGGAGGATAAAACAGAGAAGAAAAGCAATGATCCCACCCCACAAATGGTAAAGACCCCGGGTTATATATATTGTTTTTTTAATTGGCAGCAGAAAAAAATAATGATTCTAAATCCTCCACAACAGTTATTTTCTTTCAATTCCCTTAGGCTTTGGTTGATGAACTATTTTCTAAAGAATTTCCTTTGGAGATGTCTTTTCATTTACTGAAAAGAACTAATTGTTTTTCACAGTTATATATAAAAATACAGTGTGTTCAACTCACCATTCTGCAGCAAGGCTTAGGAGAAGATTGTTCTCAAGGCACCGTCTGTTTGGAGGAAATCTGCTTTTTACAAAGTGCCCTTGCAGCAGAACTATCCTTATTTAAGCAATCATTAGGAACCGTTTATGTATGTTAATAAAATCAGGTTGATCATTCACATCCTATAAATCATCAGCAGGAGCAAATGCAAGCCGCATCAGCATGTCTAACTAGTGCTTCCTTCTTGCTCTTAACACAGTCCCAGGACAGGGAGGAAAGATGCTGTGAATCTGTCACTCAATCTAAGTGTAGCCCTCTCTGCTTCAGGCCACGCTCATGTGGCTGCAAGTGGCTCTGTTCCTCTGGACCTGCCTCCCCAAGTGGAGTTGCTTATCTGATCCTTCAGGTGCTAGGATGCTGGGAAAGCTGTTTACTGATAGGCAAGGTCAGTGTGTGCCAAAAGAACACAGACCGTTGTCTTAGCCTCTGAACTGTTCAGCTCAAGGCTCAAGACTTGGACAGATTGCTCACTCCTTGTTTTCTTTCTTCCTTCACACATGAAGTGTTGGGATCCTTGTCCTCTGAGAGCTGGATGGAAGTAAGACAGGGACATTCAGGTGAGGAAGTTGGCCAGGCCATGTGATTAAGCCGATGTCCTGACTCCTCTTAGTACTGTATTGTACATTCAGTGTGTAATAAGGCAGCATATTGATTTCTCATTGCTTTTGTCCCCTAAGCTTTTAACTTCCTTTGAAAACAAACAGAAGAAGGGATAAAAGGCCTTACAGTGGTGACAACAGCAACAACAACCACCACCTAGAGCAGCAAACAAAGATACTGCCTTTGATTAAATTATTAATAGACAATAACAATAGGGAAAATGAGCTGTACTGTAAATTAGAAGGGGTGATCTTGTAAATTTTTTACAATTCCACTAAGTATAGCACAGTTTGATCAGCATGAAGGAGGAAAGTAGAGCTCATCACCGTTCTTCATCTGAGAATGAGCGGCCCTATCAGGCTGTCTTCAAGGACCATGATGTTTCTGCTCTCAGCATTCATCATGTTGCAGATTTTCTTTTCTTCCTTTCGTTAATATGCTTAATATGCTTGCATAGATGTTTTTGATGTTTTATTTTAATGGTTTTTAGATGTATATAAAACTTTCACTCTATTGGAATTTAATATTTATTAATTTATTAGATTTGTTTTGATGCAACTTTCCTAGTTTCTGGAGTTTAATATTTATCTCATTTAGATCCATTGTCTCTTATTTGATGAAAATATAATTAAGTGAATGAATTTTGGTCTTTGCAAAGTTTCAACCATACCTGTTAGAGACTAAATGGCTACAATGAGATTACTATGATACAGGACAATCTTATTGTGGTTAATTTTAATAACTTCTAACAGGATCTTTGGTTTAGCTTTTGATCTAAAGATAAATTAGGAGAAGATTTTTATTAACAAGTGATTAGATTCATGTTTTTGAATCATTTTGTGATAAATTTCTGATTTTATTACAACATGAATAGAGAATTTACTATTACAACTGTGATATTTTATTTGTAAGTACCTTGAAACACTATAAGGAAAGCACGTTTTATATAAGGGAAATATTTAAAGTCATCTGTTTGACTTAATATATCAATTATATTATTGTAATACTTTATCCAACATTTTGATCTAATTGAGTTACAAAATATGTGTCAATATTTATCAGTCTCCCACCAAGATCAATTTGTTTTTATTCTACTGGCTGTATTTATGACTTGTCTTATATAAGTTAGATTCATGAATTCAGAACCCAGATCCATGACACCTATAAATTTACCAGGTAGCACTTTCTTTATTGACAGTTTATAATTTTTGCATAATTTTACCACTTCTAAAGATCACTATGTCTTGTATATTGTTGACACTATTTGTACATCTCTTAATTTTTATCCTTTTTTGTTATTTTGAGTTTGGTGTGATTTTTGCAGCAGTTGTAAACTAAACTCTTTAGAAAATAAATCTCAGTCTTGGCCTTAATTAGGAGGTCAAAATATGTTTTCATTAATTTTCGGGATGGATATAATTGTCTTATTTGTTAAATTTTTTGACAACTGCTAATAGAAATATATGGAAAACTGTACAAATCTTGAGTATAGAATTCAATGACATTTTCAAAGTGAATCTACCCAAGAAACTACCACCTGGATTAAGAGGTATTACCCAATGGAATTCTCTCATGCCACAGCCAAGTCATCGCTTCACATGACAGTAACTGTTCAGAGTACTATCACCATAGATTAGTTTTTCTCTTCTGAAATTTGTATGAGAGAAATCATATAACTGTAACTGTTTCTGGGTTTTTTTTATTTGTTTTCTTTTTCAGAGATTCATCCAAAATATTGCAAGAAGCAAGTTTACAGTTTTCTTTTTTTTTTTCCTAAGAAAGAGGGGACAGTGAGAGAGGAAAGAGAAAGAGAGAAGCAATTTTTATTTAGTTTTTCATGTGACCTTCATTCCTCAGAAATTTTGTTGCGTACGTGGTACTGGGGATTGAACTCGCATACTAATGCATGCCAGGCAAGTGCCGTAACCGCCGAGCCACCATTCCAGCCCAAGTTTATAGTTTTCTTGTTATAGAGTTTTAAAATGTCTACCAAAAACTACATTTATCCATTCTACTATTGATGGAAATTTATCCATTTTTTAATTTTTTTCATTTTAGGTTGGTATAAATGACACTGGTATAAACGTTATTGTCCATATCCTTTAATGGACATTTCTTTTGGGTATAGGCATATAGGGAATAGATGAGTCATAGGATAGATATATTAATAGATATGGGTTGATCTTTAGTATGCCTGTTAAATTTTTTATTGAAATCTTGACCTGCATTTTTGGCCAGAGAGAGTTTACCATGTTTGTACCAAGCCTGAATAGGAACATTATCACCCCCTACCTTATTCCAACCAGATGTTGACTGTGCCTGGGTTGAAAGACTCTATTAACATTTTATCAGACATACTCCTGGGGGTGGAGTGGGCTTCAAGGGGGCTCAAACAAGACTTTGAGGCCTCTATTCTTGGCAGGCCAGCTGGGCTTTAATTTTGACTCCTCAAAACAATGGCACTTACAGAAACACAGCTCCGGATTTCAGTGGCTTTCTGTTTAGTCTCAGCTTTTGCCCTGCACAGCTTGAAATCACCAAATGCTCATGAATGAGGACACCAGCATTGGGTTCATGTCTCTGACCTCTTTTTCCTCCAAAAACTGGGCCTTTCTCATTCTGCCTTCCTCTGGGAACTCAACCCCAATGCTTTTTCTCTATTGTTTTGTATAACAGCTAAATATTTTTTCTCCTTTCCGTATTTTCTGATTTACTAGCCTTTCTGATGCTTCCAAAAGTTAGAAAAGATACCAAGGAGGAAAGTGGTTCATAGAGTGTGGGCTCCTTACCTCTTTCCTTCTCTGTTGCTGCACACTCTGGTAGCTTCATCAGCCCACGCATCTTCATAGAGATGATTTTCCCCTATAGTATCCATATTTACTAGCTAATCTTGGTAGAAACAAGTAACTTCAATTAGAAGTCCACAACCAACCTATTTTGCTTTCTATTTCTATGCAAAATGGAAGTTCCATTTATTATTCTTTTCTTTTGTTTAAATTCCTCTTCAAAAATTGAAAATTACATATCATATTTGGATGGTGGTGGTTACTTCTTTCATTTCTTAAATATACACACTTAAGCTTATATTTCTGTATTTATTAGTGTCAGGAAAAAGAACAGAGAACTTTACCCTTCTTCATCCCTTAAAAATCTCTTGATATTCCCCATTTCCTTTAATTCATTCATGTCAATGTATTTCTTCCTTTTTTAGGTAAACTTGTTTCCTTGCCAATATGCTTATAAAATATTTTTTTGTCTAAATACAAAAATTTAGCCAAGCTTGTATGCATCTGGTCCTTTCATTGTTGTTTTTATTCATTTTTTACTTGTTTCTTTTAGTTATTCCATTTTTATTGACCAATCATGTTCTTAACAGTGTCTGTATTAATCTGATCATCAATTTAAAACATTAAGTTATCACATGTGTAAGTGCCTTTATGTCTAATGCTGATTCATATTTAATTTAAATGTGTCATCAGGGATCTCAGACCAATTTTCTCCCAATTATGGTTGTGGAATGTGAATGAGGATATAAAAAAATGTAAAAGAGAATGTGAAAGAAATATCAAACAATCCTTGTTCTCAATGAACCTGTAACTATTTAGGCAAATATAAAGTCATTAGTTGCCTACACAGTATCCATTTACCTTTATTCCTGACAAACAGCCTCAATTCCCCTTGCCCTTATTGTACTGGTGGTTAAATGACCTAATCTTTCCTTTGAGATTTAAGTAAAGTCAGGTTGGTGTTCTAGGAAAATATTTGCATTTTAGAAGCAATGTAAGTAATGCAATTGGCACAGTTTCTTTCATCCCAAACTCTCTTGGACATAAGCATGAATTTTGAGGTTGCCAGGGCCATCTTGAAAACTTAGTGTACTCTTAGTAAGATATAAATTGACAAAATGATGGCATTGGTTTAGGACGGATTCCTTGAAATATGCTTCTAAACGAAAACCAAAAATCCTGCCCTGTAGACTTTTTGTAATGCGGACCCCAGCTTACTGAAGCCACTGTAAATCAAGTCTTCAGTGTGTGCAAATAACTGAGACACAGGAGAAAAGTAGTTAACAGCTACAGAGGACACATCACAGTAGAGGGCAACATGCATGGAACGGCTGTGTTTTCCTTGGCTTCATCACATATAGGGCAGTGCATTTCTGTAAGAGAAGCTCTGTGGACCCAGGGCTTCTGTATATCTGCATTTCTAACTGCATGCAGTTACCTAACCAGCAAATCTAGAATCAGGGGTTGGGTGGCATCTATGGGATGCTGAGAACAGTTTATTTTTTTTCCCCTTGAATCATTCAAGAGAGTCCATTGAGAGATCCTTCTTTTCCCTAACAAATCACCAAAGCACAATACAAATGGTCAGCATTGCTAGAGTGTGCCTCCACGTGGGTGCATTATGGTGTCCAGGATATCCTAATGAAATTCTAGGAAGAATGGAGAATTAAATTCAGGAAAATAAACAAATATAAGAACTCAGTAATCTCTGGGACATGAGTATTTTTGCTAGACTAATCTTGGAACTTTTGAACTGATAGCAAAGGAGACATTGGTATTCCTTTTGAAGTCACTTAGATTAATTTTACATTAATTCATTGTATTGATTGGCGCATAATAGTGATACCCACTTTGCTGGACAAATGCATAAAGTGGACACAGATGTCTTGGTCTTTGTATGGTTGGAGAATTTTACAATCACTGTGTTGATAACAGGTGACAAAACATGGCCCAGAAGGTCTATTTTAGAATTAGAATGAATCCTAACTCACTTAGAGGCACATTGAATGCAAATGAAGTTCATGGGTAAAAGTCGATACTAATAAACTTGAACATTCTGCACATATACACCATGGTGTTCCTCATGTTCGAACCTCTCATTCATTCATTACTTTACTGCTTTGAGCATGTAAATATATTAGGTATCTGTCTCCAGTTTGTCCTATTATTTAATAATTCCAACTTAGGCATCAGTCAGATCTCTTTAAATTTCAGGAGAAAGAAATCCAAGCTGAGCTAGCTAATGTGCCAAAAGAGATTTCTTAGCTTGCATGATCTAAAAGATATTTAATTCTTGGCTGAGATGAATAGGAGTAAAGGGTTCAGGAGTCATCACAAGGTGTTTCCCAAGCCCTTTGGCACTCCGCTCACCTTGACTTCTTTCTAGATCTTTCCCATTCTCCAGAACTACCAGTAAATAATTCTAGGTTAAAACTAGTCACCAGAGAAATTTCTGGAAGCTATTGTTATGTTCAGAAGGTGAGTGGCGATTCAGCTGCTGATGAGGTTAGCACATATTATCACAGGTTTGATGGCTCACATTGTTGGCCAGAGGCAGCACCCAGGCCTGCAGCTCCTCCTGGACCTCCTTCCCCAGCCTCTCCAATTCCTGGGTCAAATAAATATTTAGTCCCACAAAGACAGCACTGGCTTCTTCTGTGAGTCACACAGATGATCAAAGCCAAAGGCTTCAGGACACCTAAAAACTGCTAAACAGTGCTGCTCATCATCTTGGGTTCTGGTACATTCCACTATTTCTACGTTCCCTTTCTCTTTAGAGCTTCAAATTCATCTTTCTGTTTTGGTGTCCTGCCAAGTGGATTTCAGGCCCCAGCACCACATAAAAAAGCAAAAGTGATGCATAGCCTATTCAACCAGATTATAATATCACAGTCAATGCCCTGTAATCAACTCCTTAATCTGCGTCACTGCAATGAATTTCTCTAACTAATCCATAATTCATAAATTGACCAATTGAAATAAAAAAAGAAGAAAAAGGGAAATGCTTTATTTTCTTTCTTTCTTTTTTTTTTTTTTAAAGAAAGAAGGACAATGTGTGTGTGGGAGAGAGACAGAGAGAATCAATTTTTATTGAGTTTTTCACATGGCTTTCTTTGCTCTGACACTTAGTTGTGTACGTGGGTGCTGGTGTTTGAACCCGTGTACTTGCGCATGCTGGGCAAGCACTGTAACCGCCAAGCCACTGCTATAGCCCCGAAATGCTTTATTTTCAATGTTGTTTGAATAAATGATTGAATGACATAAATGCAGTTAATGTGGGTACGCAGCATTCTTTCATCTGCTTACTCATTTATAGTGTATCTTCCTATACATCCATTCATCTCTTTATCCATCCATATTACTAAGAAACATTTTATTTTTTATTAGATGAATATGGAGTTACAATAGAGGGGGAAACATTGTCACACAATCAAGAACAAATGTATATATATTTAGTTATCCAAGGCTAATGCCATGTCATGGATGCCCAGCTTGGGTTCCCCATGTTGCTGTTTTCCCCAGAAGACTCCCTGAGTTAAATGGATATCTCGTGGAGGTCAGAGATCTCCTTCTGAGATGATTCCCCCATATTCCCACCCTCCAGTCTCCTGGATATTCTTCCTAAGCCCTCCCCCCACCCTGTCCCCCACCCTACGCCTCCAGGTATCCTAGGCAATCATCCCCCTGTTGCAGTAACAATCATGCAATTTGTACCCATGAAAACAACTGGAAATAATGTACAGGACTTTCCTACAGAGGCACGTGCGCTCAAGAGGAAGACGACAGCAGAACTAGGTCAATAACATTTTACAACTGACTTCTAACATGGGGAAATGAAGACTAACTTTTCCAGTTGAAAGTACTGGAGAATTTTAGGTTGATGAAAAGTAATTACCTGGGCAATGAAGCAGCAGGAAGCACTATAAATGGCTATAAATGGCTGCATTAGAACACTGATTGGGAGGCTGCTAATTTCTCTGGTGAATTTTTCTGTGAAATCTCAGCTGAAATAAAGCAAAACTTAGAGCAATTTTCTTTCCTTCCTCCATCCAATATCCTTTCCTCACAATCCTTTATTTATCAAATTTTCTCTCTCTCTTGTCAAGTGAGACACATGCAAGATCAGGTTTATCCACCCGAATCGTTCTTAACTCCCTCTCTAACCCGTCATTGCGAGTGTTCCTATGAGGCCTGGATCTCAGCTCTGTTTACCAGTGGACTGTAACTTATGCAGAAGTTCTGGCAAGATTCAAGGTCATGGCGCACGAGAGATGAAGAGCCAGTTACTAGTCTCTCTCCTGGCCTCTTCCACCAGCTCCCATTCTCTCATCTTCCCCTGCGCTCTTCTCTTTGCCAATCCCAGGGGAAAGATGCTCCTATCCTGTGAATATCCGTCTGCTGCGTTCTCTTCAGAGAGCTCTCGTACTTCCTCTGGCTCGTGATATCTTTCTCTGACTTCCAGGTACATACCTTTGAGTGAAACTGCCAGAAGCAAATGTCATCCTTCTTCTTTTATCAGTAGTCTTTCAGGGTTTGCACAAGTGACTAGCTTCTCAACTGCTGCTGAGCAGCAGAGAGCACAGGAAGATTTTACATGGAAGGAGCATTTCCACTGCAGAGAGACCCCATCCCTCTCAGAAACACGATTCCCTGGGTGTACAGCCTCAGAAGTTTGTGCTAGCAAGGAAATGGAGTGTGGCAAGTTGAGTGGCTGCTCTGTGCACAGAATAGCAGATCTGAATTCTGCATTAAAGAGGAGGAAGGAGAAAGAATATCTTCATTGAATGATGTATTCACTAAATAAAAGCCAAATCTTTACTCCTCTGGTGGGTATATGAAGAGGACTGGGTCCCTTACCTCACGATGCTCATAATATAGAAAGAAAAACATTTAGAAATCAACTAAAAAGGTAATCAAATAAAATATTTATATATCCGACTTAAGTTCTAAGCAGGTGCAGAGAGACTAATGGAGTGATAGGGGGAAGGAGTGGACCCTGTGTTAGTTAGAGTTGTCATGATTGACTTCAATAAGGAGGTGACATTCAGTTGAGACATGAGGAACAAGCAGTCATAAGAAGAATGAATGTCAGTCTTGGGTGTTCATTGTTTTCCTTTTTCTGCACTTGGGGAAGGGCTGTATAATGTGGATTCTTCTCGTATTTCCTGGGACCTGGCCTGCACTTCATCTTCTGTTCCATCTGCTGGGCCAGCTGCTCACAGCCAGGAAAGTGTAACTAAGTGTGAATTCTATTTTTCCAAAGAGACAAGAATCTTTATTGTTAATGATGTACATACTGTGGACCTACTGTGCACAAATCACTCAGTTGGCACATTGATAAATGCATCATAGATATAAAATGCAGATCCTGAGCTTGAGCAATGACCTTGAATTTTCTATAGGAGGAGGAAAGAGAACCAGGTATCTTTGAGAAGTAAAAATTTTTTATTCCTTATGTGTGATAGCTAAAACAAGGCTCTTTCCTAGGACCACACCACTCAGAAATATGATAAAATATATAACATTAGCATGAGTTTATGGTTTCCCAATGAATAACCCTTTTAGCTCAACCAATGTGGATTACAGACTACTCTGAACCTACTGTGATAGGCACTTCAAATAATAGCACATTTAAAAAGATGCTTCTGCCTTTGAAAGACTTATGGATGCACTTCATTAATGACAATTTATTCAATGAAGTGCAGAATCACACATATTATGGCTTCTCTTAGCAGCTTATAGACAGACAAAGGCATGCACAGAGACATGCACACAGACACACACACTTATTTTTTGGGATATCTCTGCACAGAATTCTCATCATCCCTGTCCCTATCACTTCTTCACTTCAAAGTAAAAATATTGTTCAGAGTCCCTAGTGTTGCAAAGCAGTGTGCATACTGTGACATTCATTGCCTGAACACAATAGGCATTTTCAGCAGAAAATACTGAATAAATAGAAAGTCAGGGACAAGGGAAATAGGTGTTTATTAGACTCTGTTGAATGAGCTGAGAGAAAAGAGGCAAATCAGTGAGAAGTGGCACCGCCTGAACCACATATCACGATAGCACTGCGTCTTAAATACTCTATTCCCACACCCATGCACACACACTTAGCAGGCACATGCATGGACCTACCACAAGCCCAGGTGTGTGTCCCATTTAAGCAACTCGAACCACTCTGCAGACTGTACCAATACATATGGGAGATAGGTGGATTGTGAATGGGCATTGGAGTTGGGCAGACTTCAGATTTCATTTGAAATTCCAGCTCTGTGAGATGTTCTTCAGAGACTAATTCATCCTATTGTATCTGTAGAGCCTAATTAGTAGCAATAGGGCAAGGAAGAACCCCACACTCATTAAGGCTTGCCATTATATTGGGTGAATGGAGTAGTATAGCTCTTGGGAGACGACAGACTAAGATAGCTGTGAAATGCACCTAAAACCAACATTCTTAAAAGTTAGATAAAATTTAACCCAAAGTATGTTGCAAATATCCAAATACATAGGTATATCCTTGAAAGAAAATAAATGTCTTAGAATTTCCTCTGGAAGAGAAGAGGGAATTGAAAAAGAAGAGAAGAGAGCAGGCCATCTAAGGTTTTGGTCATTTGGGCAAGGTACAGAAGGGGCCAGCGATGAAGCTGAGGACAATTTGGATTTTTGAGGAAACCTGATAAGAAACACAGAGTTTATAAGAAGATCCCAACATAGACCTAGTAACTTTTGTGGGCTTCATTCTTTAAAAAGTGGAATTAAAATGATTCCATTAACCTACATAAGAAAAGGACAAGTAACTACCACCTGTCTCTGAAAGTAGAAGAACCAGGAAAGGTGCAACCAGCAGAGGGAGCACAGAAATCATGTCAACCCCCTGGGCATAAAAGCCATAAGACTCCTGAGTTTCAGAATCCCAGGGAGCTGGTAAAGACCAGCCCTCAGGGCATTCTTTAATCTGATCTCTTCATGGAAATCTCTACCCTGAAAGCCCAGGAGTCTGAGGACATCCAGTAGCCTACTTGAGACCACATAATTCCAGACTGAGAGACCCTGCTAACAAAACTCAGGCAGACAGTTATCACAACATCAGTGATCATACTTCCAAGTTTTCATTAACAATTTTTTGAATCATTTTTTCTTTCTTTCTTGTTTTTGACATGTACTTGACAGTCAACTAGAGAAGTTTTTGTGGACATTAAAAAAAATACTAGCTGCTTTTTTTGTGTGTAAGTGTGTTTGTCTTTTTATTCATTTTGACTTTGTTGGTTTTTTTCAGTTGCTTTCCTGTCTTTTTTAGTTTATTTTTGTTCTGTTCTTCTTTTTCCCATTTGTTCCTTCTGTCTATACTCCCTTCAGCCCTTACCATTTTTTCCAATATAAATGTATATCCATGTCCTGCCTGCTGAGAGGTGGAATTTTGTTCAGTTAATTTAGTATTTCAATTGTACTGTGCCCCACCTGTAAAATTTTCTTGTTTCTGACTTGGTTCTACCTTTGCTTATGATATCACCTAAATCCTATTAATAGCTCTTTCACCCTTCTCTATTTTGCTACCTTTGTCACTTCTTCCTTTGGGCTTTTCTTCCTCTCTTTTCTTTTTAATCTAGCAAATCCTTCCCCTACTCTGCTTTCTCCATGTTCACACTTGGACAACGCAACCACCTCTCTCACTTCCTCTTACACTCTCTTTTCTCCTAGGCTTCTAATTTAGTTTATACCATTTAACCCCGCATTATTAATGCTGTGTAGCCATTATTGCTATGAATGCCAAATTCATTAACTATTGCGTGCTTTGAAGCCTGACATAGGTGAGAGTTAAATACTATTGTCTGTGAAAGTAATATCTAACACTAACATTCATTTCATAGGTGGAATTTAACATTGTGATATAGTTGGTACTAAATAATCAATTTAATACCATTTATTGTATGCATTGGTCATTCATATTGATGATTTCCTCCTAGCTCATGAGGAGCTGAAAGTCTTAAGGGACATTAACAGATTATAGGTTAGGGATTTGACTTCTGAACTCAATATTACTGACATCACCCCAACTCAAATAGGGGACAGGACAAAATTCCCAATCCAACAGCAAAGAACCAAAGAGAAACAACTAGATAAGAGATCTCAGGCTAAGAATTCACTTCAATTTAAGGAGTGTGAAGAAGCCAGAGCAAACTCTCATCTCACACCCTTGTGTGCCCAGGACTCTGGTCCCGCCTCAACAGGTATACCAGACACCTCCATAGACCTCACACCCAGACACCATCCAGCTGTCACGAACACCTACCAGGTCCATATATATGGAGGCTATCCCACCACCAAGGATCCCAGATCCCACTGCAGCACATAGGTTGGTCCATTCTGGCCCACCCCATACCTCTGGGAACCTAGCACCCAGTGGCACACTACTATTGCTTAGTTTCAACAACACAGCGGGCTATCCAGCAACCCCACCAGTTGCCAAGTCCGAGTTCTGGAACCTAGATTGAAAAGGTGCAACAAAACAAAGCTCCAGGCAGAAATAACTTTCTGGAAGAAAGTTGTCAACAGAGAGGTGGTGTCTGACCCAACCCTTAATGTGTAAGGAAGTACTCAGAGACTTGTCTTGCTTCCCCCATTCAAAGATACAGAAAAAGCTTTTCAAAGATGAAGAATTAAACTAGAAGAGATTCACTCAAACCCACAATTCCCCTAGCAAGGAGCCCATGGCCAGGGAGTGGGATGAAAATCTGGAACAAATTATCAATGATCTGATAACCAAAAGGAACAATGAACTAAAAGAAGATTTAATGAAGGGACTAAGTGAGAAAACTCAAGAGTTGAGAAACTCTATTATCAAAAAAATAAGCATACTCAAAAAGGAAGTAACAGAGCTAAAATCTGCAGACAATAACATGAGGGGAACCATGGCAGAATTTAATAATAGACTAACTTATGTAGAACACAGAACCTCAGTTTTTGAAGAAAGAACTTCTGACAATGAGGACAGGCTGAGCAAGCTAGAGAGCATGGACGACAAAAAAGAAAAAAAAATTCACAGAACATGAACAGAATTTTTAAAATGTCTGGGATGAAATAAGAAGAAATAATGTAAGAGTAATTGGGATACAGGAAGAAATTGAAACACAAATGAATGGGATATTCTCAAGGAAATTGCTAAAGAATATTGTGCCTATATAAAATTAGAGTCAGATATGCTAATCCAGGAAGGTTATAGGACACCTAATAGGCCTAATCAAATTAGAAGCTCACCAAGACACATCATATTCAAAATATACAACAGGGAATTCAAAGGAAGAATATTAAAAGCAGCAAGAGAGAAACACCAAATTACATTCAGAGGCAAACCAATAAGAATAACATCTGACTTTTCAGTTCAGACTCTGGAAGTGAGAAGATCATGGAAAGAGATCTTCCCACACCTGAATGAACATAACATGCAGCCAAGAATACTATACCCAACAAAACTCAGCTTCAAATTCATGAAAAGAAATCCAGCATTACAAAGAATTCTCAAAGATAAACTCCAGTTGGAAGAGCAAGCTAACATTCTTCAAAATCCACAAACAAAGGAAATTCAAGAAAGGTACATGCTATCAATAGACAACTAAGACAGCACAGAATTTACTAAAAAACACACACACACACAATGAATATTAACCACAATCACTAAATTTGGGGAAAAGACAAGGCTGTCCACTCTCACCACTTTTATTCAATACAGTTCTTGAGACCCTAACTGGAGCAATCAGGCAAGAGAAGGAAATCAAAGGGTTAAGTGTAGGAAGAGAGGAAGTCAAACTATCCCTTTTTACTGATAACATGATCCTATATGTGGAAGATCCAAAAAACTCCCCCAGAAAATTGTTTGAGCTTATAAGCAGATTTAGCAAAGTATCAGGCTACAAGATCAATACCCATAAATCAATAGCTTTCCTATATACTAACAATAATAAGGTAAAAGAAGAAATCAGGAAATCAGTTCTATTCACAATACTCTCAAAAAGAATAAAATATTTGGCAATTAATCTAACAAAGGAAGTCAAAGACCTCTATAATAAAGATTATTGAAAACTGAAGAAAGAAATCAAAGAAGGCCTGAGAACATGGAAAGATGTTCCATGCCTTTGGTTAGGCAGAATTAATATTCTGCCAAAAGCACTATATAGATTCAATGCAATCCCAATCAAGATATCAATGTCATTCTTCACAGATATAGGAAAACAATTCTCAAATGCAGTTGGAAAAACAAGAAACCTGGAATAGCCAAAACATTACTAAGAAAGGAAAGTTGAAAAAGGTGGATTTGCGTTACCAGATCTACAACTATACTATATAGCTGTAGTAACAAAAACAGCATGGCACTGATATCAAAATAGTAATGATGACCAATGGAATAGAATAGAAGACTCTGAGACAAACTCATAAATCTTTAAACATCTGATATTTGAGAAAGGAAGGCAAAATATAACATGGAGGAGAGACAGCCTATTCAACAGACTGGACAAACTGGACAGGCTTTTGCAGGAAATTGAAATTAGATCCTTATCTCTCACCTTACACTCAAATCAAATCAAAATTTATCTAGGAATTATGAATTAAACCAGTTACCATACAACTGCTAGAAGAAAAATAAGGACCAACAATCCAGCATTTGGGAGTAGGCAAAGACTTTCTCAACAAGATTCCTAAAGCAATAGAAGTAAAGTCAAAAATCAATGAGTTCATGGCCTGTGATTCCTTTAACAGGGGACTAATATCCAAAATTTACAAACTACTCAAAATATTTAATAGCTAAAACACGAACAATCCAATCAATAAATGAGCCAAAGAGCTAAACAGAAACTTCTCAACAAAGGACGTTGAACAAGCCAGTTAATACATGAGAAAGTATTCTAAATCACTAGTAATTAGAAAAATGCAAATCAAAACTACATTTAAATTTCATCTCACTCCAGTCAGATAGGCAAAGATGAAAAATATAAACAATAACAGATGCTGGAGGGGTTGTGGGGATGTAGGAACACTAGCACACTGGTGGTGGAACTGTAGACTGGTACAGCCCCACTGAAAAACAGTGTGCAGAATCCTCAAAAACTAGGGATGGACCCACCATATGATCCAGCTATCCCTCTTCTGGGTATTTTTCCAGAGGTGTTAGAATCAGCACATTACAGTGACGTGACACAGCAAAGTCTACGTTCATAGTAGTTCAATTTACAATTGCTAAATTATGGAACCAACCCAGATGCTCCTCACTAGATGAATGGTTCCAAAAACTGTGGTACATGTGTACCATGGAGATCTACTTAGCAATTAGAAACAATGAAATTGAAGCCTTTGAAGGTAAATGGATGGTGATGGAAAAAATCATGCTGAGCAAAGTTAATCAAACCCGGAGAGTCAAGGGTCAAATGTTTTCATCCATTTTTGGAGGCTGAAGCTAAACTCAGGCCTGTGAGAAAGGTAGTTAATCTCACACATTAGACCCAATAAAGGCATAGTAACACATAATCTAGGGCAATCATAGATATGTATTGGGGAGGAGGGGGAGGCAGCAGGTGGAAGAAGGGAGAGGGAGGGAAATAGGGAGGTATCTAGGGGGTAATTCTGATTTAAGAATATATGCATATCATAGTGTTACTGTATATGCATTGATGATTTTACAATAACTCAAATTTTTTTTAGAGAGAGGGACAGTGTATGTGTGAGAGAGAGAATCAATTTTTATTTAGGTTTTCACATGGCCTTCATTGCTCAGACACTTAGTTGTGTACGTGGGTTCTGGGGTTTGAACTCGCGTACTCATGCATGCTGGGCAAGCATCGTAGCCGCTGAGCCACTGCTCCAGTCCAATAACTCAATTTCTTAATAAAAAAATAAAAAGGGCTGGGGATGTGCCTCATCAGTTAAGTGCCCCTGGGTTTAATCCCTAGTACCAAAAAGCAAAAACAACAATAAAAAAAGCAAATAAATTTCCTCCTTTAAGTTGTGGATGTCAGGTATTTTGGTCACAGCAATGCAAAAGCTGACAACATAACCTAAATGGTCCCAAGTAAAAAAAAAATTAGCAAACTGATTTTTTTCAAATAGTGAAATATTTTATTACCATCAAAATGCATGCATATCTGTATAAATGAACAAAAATATAATTTGAGATTTGGGAGTGGCAAAAACTGTGGTAGTGATCTAAAGCATACAATGTGTTAGGTTGCATGATATGTTTAGTATGTGTGCTTGTGTTGATGAATACATAAAAGTAAAAAATAATGAGTGATATGTATCTCAACTGTAGGAAACTAGTTCTCTCTAGGGAGGAATGTGGAGAAGGAAAGAGATAGGGAGGTAGGCATTTTGCTGAATATGTAAAGATATTTCTCTTTTAAGGCAAAAAGAAGAGCCGAAGTCCCTTGGCAGGATGCAAATGTCTTTTTCAACCTGCTATTGAATACAAAAATGGCTATGATATAATTTCCTGTTATTTTGTATATTTTTAAAATAATTAGTTACTTAAAATTAAAAAGTATGTAAGTGAATGAAAAGGTAGGTGGGTGGAATTGGCATCTTTGAAACATAAATTTGGTATTAAGTCTACTTATTACACTATTTCACAGCAGTGTAATTAAAATCAAAGCTAACGACACTTCCTTTGCCACATTGCACTACATAAAAAGGATTGTCTTCATACATATGAGAAAATTGTTTAGGAAAGCTTAGTGTCGATGCTATTAGTAAAACATTAAATTACTCCCGGAATTTAGAATTTGGAGACACACAGGATTTTTCTAAGTGTGATCTGTGATTCTTTCCTAACATGTTATATTAAAAGATACTTGAGGGTGTATCTCTGTAAATATCACTTATGCATTTATTGGTGGCTCAGTTCCCAAAGAATGTTTTAAAATATTCTGAATGAGTGCACTGCTAAATTAACCAAATTCTTCCTCAGGCAGATTCTGGGAGGAGGAACAACAGGAAGGCAAGTTCCGGGGTTCATGTTAACCCCCATAACCTCAACTCTTTTTTTTTAAAGAGAGAGAGGGACAGTGAGAGAGAGAGAGAGAGAGAGAGAATCAATTTTATTCAGTTTTTCCTGTGAATTTTGCTGCTCCTCCAACACTTCATTGTGTACGTGGTACTGGGGTTTGAACCCGCGTCCTCGCACATGCCAGGCAGGCGCTGTAACTGCCGAGTCACTGCTCCAGCCCTTAACCTCAACCCTTGTATTTGCTCCTTACCCTGGCGTCTTCCTGTCCTGAGCAGGTGCTTAGTGAAGCAGAAATATCCATGGGCTCCATGTGAGGATGAGGAGATCAGGTTAGGTGTGCTCAGTTTTCCTTCCTACAAGCTTCCTAGCTCCCTAGAAAGTGCTTTGTGGAATCACTAACCATAAATACTGTAAAGGTGCTTCACTTATCTGTCTTTCAGTGATTGGTAAAATATTGAATTTAAATAAATGTTTTATTTAAAAAACCTACTTACTTAGAATTCACAATGTATGGGCTATGGTTAAAGAGAATATTACTTTTACTTACCAGCAGTTTAGAGTTTAGTACCACTGTTCTCAACCCCAGCTTCAAACTGAAATATTTGGGGAAAATGTGTGTGTGTGTGTGTGTGTGTGTGTGTGTGTGTGTGTGTGTCCTCCACAGGGTACTCTCAAGTTTGTCCAGGATTGAGAGAACTGATGAATTAAAATAGGAAAAAAGAATTGGCAAGAATTATAAATCTGCCCTGAAGAAGACAGTGCCTGTTGACTGATGGACCCTGGTTTTGGTTGGGCTGAGCAGAAGCATTCATGTGACTTTTATCCAGCTGATATACTCCTCCCCCTCCGAGTGCTGCTCCCAGTCACCCTGCAGCATCGCAAGGCTCTGAGAATCAGCTGCTCCGTACTCTGCTCCCCAAGTGTGACAGTCTTTCACACACTCCTTGTCAGCTGCTTTTCTTTTAGGTATTACAGGTCTGTGAAGATCCTGTCTTTCTCGTGGAGCTGAGGTTTCTGGGAGAAAAGCAAGAATCTGAAACCCAAGCCTGCAGGATTCAGTGGAATGACTGGGGCTAGAGGTGACCTCCCCAGCTCCTGCCTTTCCTAAGCTTCCCTCTTCATTTTCTGTTTCCCCCACTGCCATCAGATCATAATTTACGAATCCTTTTAGCACAGTCAGCCTACATCACTTTTATTCACATTCCTCCTTTCTGGCTTTGAAAGTCAGATTATTTTAGAAACCATTTAAGAGACCCTTGTGTTGGTTTGCTGGCTGAGGCATGGCTGAACCAAAGACTTGCTGGCTCCATTGATTCTGTTTCCAAGACAGTCATAGCACAGCGATTCCTCCCTCCCTTCCTCTCCTTTACCCTTTCTTTCTTTTCCCCCATTTTCTTCCCTCCCTCCTTTTCTTCCCTTCCTGCTTCCCTTTCTCCTTCTTCTTTTTTTTCTGTGCTCTAAATGCGTAGCATAGAGTGTGAGGATTAATCCCCTGCCCTTTCCGTACGCAGGGCAGCATCTTTGCCTGCACAAGCTGTGCACAGCACGGCCCAAGGAGAGCCATTGAGACCCTTGTGTGCACATCGTCCCTGCACTTGTGGATTGCTGTGCCCATGCATGGAGTCCCTTGGAAAGGCTTCTACCAGTTTTTAATTATTTGTGCACATCTTGTCTTTTCATAACTTTTTTTTTCTATCATAGCTTCCTAAAAGATCACAGGGCCAACTGTGTATTATCTAGTGCTTTTCCAAAGTAGTTAAAGTGATTTACTCTCATTTCACGTTAAAATTCTGTAATAACAGAAAGTCAGGACTAAAATAGCCTATGAGGTCATCTGGCATATTTTTCTTATTTTATAAATAAAGACCTCGTTGTAAATTGCAATGATGATCTTTTTCCTTAAGTTATAAAATTTCGAAGTCTGGGACTAATGGGCCTAGTTCTTATTGGAGTCTTGTGTCACTAAATTAGGTTCATAGGCCATTTGGAAATCTTGAAATAAAAGCCTAATCATGGATGTAAAACCCTTTCTCTCTGAAACAAGAAATGACATAAATGTGAAGGAGTCTCTGTAACTGTAGTAATAGTTTAATATGGAAGGTGTGTTCTTAAGTTATCTTACCATAGATTCTCCAGAATTTCTTTTTAAATGTTAAAAACTGACCCTAATTTAGAGTAGGTACTTCATTAATATTCATTTGTATATAATTGCCTTAATTTCAGTGATAATGACTTCAGCTACCAACTGTTTGATTGATGGGTCTTGCATCTTCTCTGGGAAGAAGCTAAGATATAAAAACCACACCATTCATGCATGCCTGGTATTTTTAGCTGCCTTTAATTACTAACCAGCTAAATAAGCATGCAAACCGCGCTGTGATTGATAGGATCTCTTGGTTGAAGTGATTTTTTTCCCTCAGACTTTGGAAGATGCTTGAATCAATTGAGCACTAAAAATAACCTCTGAGAGCTGAATCTTCCAGAATCAGGATGCTCTTGAATAAAAGCATCTAACAAGAAGGAGGGATTAACCTGCAATCTTTAAGACATTCTGACTGGAGCAAGAAGCAGCAGAAGGTTCTTGTTGAGTTTGAGCAGCAAGAAAAAAGACCTGTAATAACCCAAATCTTTGTTTACTGAAGACATGCTAAGCAGCTACGCACTAAAAACAAAGGAGACATGAACCTCAAGTCAGCGGGGACAAAGAAAAGAATAACTTGGTGATTACAAAGTGCGCATTTGAGCCCTGTGATTTATGATCGGGAAAACACATTTTAGCTCAGAACAGTGTCTGCCCTGGAGGAGAGCATTTCTCGTATCATAGCCTAATCCTGGTGAGTAAAATTTTTCAGGAAGGAGTTTAACCCAGAGATCCAGGAAATATCTTTGGTGTGAAAATGAAAACAAGTACACTGTGATAATAGTAATAATAATAGCAGTAATAGTAATATTAAAGCAAATGCTACAAGAACCAAAATAATAAATAAATCACATAAAAAACCTTAAAAAGGCTGCTCTTGCCAAGAATCTGCTCAGCATAGAAGTGTTTTCAGACACTTTTTCAGTTAACAATCAATAGCATCATCTTAAACATTTATGTGAGTAGAAGCTGCTGCCCTCTGGCACGGTTCTTGCTGAATTACCTATGGAGCACAGATCAGGAAGTTGGCTTTTGGTAGCTCCTGTATTCCTTTATTTCCTTTCCATGGACTGATTCTCACTTACCAGTGGCAAGACCTTTCGCTTTTTGTTTCTCTTTCAAATTTTCTTTGCTAAAATCCTAGACTCCAGTTTCACATCCAAGTCCCAAATCTCCAAAATAAGCCACACCATCACATCCCTTTTTCTAGCCATTCAAAGCTTCCATCCGCGTGGTGCTTTTTTAAGAGTGAGGAGGAAAGCAATCCGATGATTTAAATTTATGCTCTGGCTGTTCTTTCTTCTTCAACAATATCTGGACTGTTAAAGAAAAATTTCCCGATATCTGAAAGAATTTGGTTGGTACCAAAAGTAAGACAAAGGAGATGATTTTTTTTTCCCGGAAGTATGTGTCCCAAGGAACTCAACCGGGTAATATAGGGGAGAAGAAATAAGAGGGAGCAGATAGCTCTGCTTGGAGTATTAATCCCCATTTGGTATTTTCCAACTGTGTATTTCTGCAAGGCTTTTGGCATTTATTAACTGTGTGGGGACCTCTTGAAAGGGTGGCAGGGAACACAGTGACTTGGTCATGCTGCTGTGATTGCTCTTCTCATTATCGGTCTTTAGCTTAATAGCGGGCATTGACTGTCATCTCCCTGATAAGTAAGAGTTGGCTACATGGTTGTCATTCCCGCTCTAGCCTCAAAGAGACAAGGAGATGCAGAATTATTTATTTGTATAATTTTTGGTGGGGGAGGAAGAAGATAAAAAACAAAGAAAGCAATCATGCACGGGAGCAAAATAAACTATAATTATCTGCATGGGTGATTTTCAAGGCTTGGTTCCAAGGAAGCTGACCCAATGGAACAAGCCCAAGTTCTGCTCATTTTGCACAAGGGATAAAGGATTCTCCCAGAAACCTCTGGGCAGTGACTTTGTTGAGCAGACTTTGCTGACTCCTTGCTCCTTCAACTGGCTTCCTCTCCTCCGGGAGTAGAAATAGCCCTACTCTCTCTTTTCTCTTGAAAACAAACGGAACTAAGAACACGGTAGGGAGACCCTGCATTTCAAGAGTCTGAGGCCGTGCGGGAGAGAGGGAAGCTGCGATTATGTTAACATATGGCAGAAAGCAAGTCGCTAATGCACTTGGTTTCGTTTATTTATATTCTTCCTTCTATTCTGAGAAGCCTGCCTGGGCTCTGAGCACCTGATGACACACTCACACTATGCCAAGGTGTGTTCTTCCTGGAAGCAGAGCTGGATTTTTCTGGTATTTTCAAGTGGTGAATAAAAATGGGAAGCTAAGATCCCACAGCCAGAGTGTGTGGTCTACATTAGCTCAGATCTGGGTGAGCCAGGTCTTCCAGCCCTGCCGTGCTGCAAGGGACAGAGGGCACCCCTCATCCCAGGGTGGGCTACCGGTCTTGATTCTCTGGTTTACAACGGACAGTCACCAGCATCTGCCTCTTCTGTAGGAGCCCAGTAAGTCCAGTCCCACACCCAGAGAGACTCTCAGAGCTAGGGAAGGCAGGACCTGTTCCGCGGTCAATGGAATTGTTCCCTAAAAAGAAGTGCAGAGATATTAGGAAAAGAAAGAGAATGATACAGAGATGCTCTGTAGCTACCCTGGGAAAAACGAAAGAATAAGGGTGGGCTGAGCATCATCCTTGAGGAGGTAGAATAGGATTTGTTAAGCAGAGAGGAGCGGAGGGGACCACAGGAGGGGGAATAATACAAGCTTCTCCCTTGGCCAGACTCCATGCTAAACGCTCACACTCTGCTGTTTCATTCATTAATCAAAACAAACCACTTAAGATTGGTTTAATTATTCTCCTTTTACATGGAAAAGACTAAGGCTTACAAAATTAAATAGGCTGCATTCAGTCCCGTTGTTAGAGGGTGGTAGAGCCAGGATGGGAACGCATTTCGTCTGACGCCAGCCTTTGCTCGGTTCCTGGCTACTGGGTCTCGGCACAGCCTCACTGTGCTTGCTTGCACCCTTCCTTTCACTAGTTCCAAAAATCCTTATTTTTTCATGCTGAAATTCTTCTTATCCATTTAACCAGGTGCACTGAAATTTTCTAGATTCCCCAACCGCACAGACACTTCCATAACTTTTGAGGAACTGTGCTCTTGGACCCCCCTTTCCTCTAGGGCTGATAGCATTCTGCCTTGCATTTGACCTTCAGCCTAGATGTCACATTCCAGCCTCACCTCTGGCTTTCTTGAGAACCTGTTTTAGCCTCTTTGTCTTCACTTCCCTCAAGTATCTACTACTAAGTTATACCAAGTTTATTTTGAATCAAGATAAGGAATCCTTGGCAACTTTCTGATTGCTTGCATTACTTGCTTAATAGTTTTGTGGATTCGAATGTTTATATCCCATTTCTCAGTTTAACTATAGATTATAAACTTGTCCCAATTGGTCTATGTTCATAAGTTTGTGACAGTCCGGAAGGATTATGGAGACAATTACTTGAAAGAATCCTTATAATAATAAAGCTTGTGAATCACCTGTGCCTGTTGGTACCCTGAGACAGGAAATAGGGCAATCAGTCTGGGGGTTGTATAAACACTGTTGTGAATAAAGAAATAGTTGCACAAGAGCTTCATGAAAACACAGGTAATAGATATATATATACTAAGCATACTTTATGCCTTCCTATTTAAAATCTACAACACTTTCTTTCATACCACAGTACTTAGAGCTTAGTAGAAGGAACACAAGTGAGAACTTACTTTTCAGGAGTTAAAGGCCATCTTGATTGAGGTGATAAAGTCTTTTGTCTCCCCATCTCCCAACGTCAGTTATGGTGTGCAATTGATTACTTTCCTGCCCTCAGGAGGACTATTAATATAGACATTATATTATCACTCCTAGTTCTGCGATACACACACACACAGAAAAAGAAAACCAAACATGGATTTCTTTTTCACATTCTCAGTGCATCCTTCCTAAAGGGGAAAAGTTCATGTGAAATTTGTTTTGCAGAAATGGAGATGCAAGGAATTTTGGAAGATGGTTACATCTACTCACTAGCAGGCTACATAGTAGCCTAGGGAGCATGTGTGTACGTTCAGTTAAGAAACATGGCACTCATTAAAGAAACATCCAGTGTAGTTGTGGAAGGAGAGATGCCTCTGGTCAGACAGCCCATACAAATGCAGTCCAGAGCATTTTGAAGCAACTGAAGTTGCATTTAGAATACTGACATATACATCAAATTATTTGACTACCTCCAGAACATAAGGCATGTCCATCGCTTTGTGACATCTTTCTGAGATTGTTGTCATCTTCAAAATATGTGATCTTATCTACGTCTAAGTAAGTACAACATTTGGTTTTGATTGCTTGTCTTCATGAGAATCACATTCCTCTACTACAAACTTTCCCTGTTATATAGTTAGCTATTTCTTTTCTAACTCCTGTCTTCCTTACTTTTTCTCTCCGTTTCTCTATGTTTATTAATTTCTACTTTGACTTAGAGTTGTCTTTGGGCATGACTTAGTGTCTCTATAGACAGCAAGAGAAGGACCTGTTCTGAGTTAGTATTGTTTCCTGTGTAGTTGTTTTAAATAAGTCATGTGAAGTAAAGAAAAACGGAGGGGGTGAGATGAGAAGAGAAGATTAAAATGAGTAAGAGGAAAAAAAACAGGGAAAAAAAGAAGAGAAGAGAAAAGGAAAGAAAAGAGATGATCAAATGAAAGCTTTGTAAATGTTTTAGCTCTGGAAACAGGTTGTAGAAACAAAACAGATAAGTATCTTAAGTCAGGCATCCCGGATTCCTATTCCAATGCTGTTCAGTTTCTAGCGCTGTGATTTTGGAACCTCTTTGAAAACCAGTTTCCTTCCTAGAATAAATGGGTTTAGTGAAACCTAATTTTTGGGATTAAAGATTACAAGATTCTAGTACTGTATGAAGCACACAGGACATATTCAACAGGTAATAATGCTGAGGATATTGCCTTAACGCTTGCTCTCTCATTGGACTGTCTTTGTTTCAAACCCACTAATTGATCCCATTTGCTCTTTCTCTAAAGCGTGTTCTTTAATATAAGGGCCCTTAACATCCCTATTATTAAGAAATTAGAAATTTACATATGTATTTTTCAATTTACATGACAAATGAAGTAACTTTACACAACACTGAAGCTTTTTTTTTTTTTTTCAGGACTGAGGACTGAACTTGGGGCCTTGTGCATGCTAGGCAAGTGCTCTGCCACTGAGCTAAATCCCCAACCCCAAAACATAAATTTTTAAAAGAGAGTGTGAGAGTTAATTTTTTTTCATCTAGTTTTTGTTCCCTTTATTTATTTGTTTATGAAGAGCTGGAGATTGAACGTGAGACCTCACACATGCCGGGCAAGCACTTTACCACTGAGCTACCTCTCCAGCCCCCGTAATTTTGTTTTGAATGTCCCCTTTAGAACATGTGAAAATCGGACCCCGACATGGGTGTTTTCTGTGAAAGGAAAAAGTAGTATGCAAGGTGATTCTTCAGGTTAATTCTAAATCTGTAGAATGATCTTCATGCAAGAGCAGGCTTTTAGCTCATTTAAGAAAAGTGATATACTTGTCTCTCTGCCTCTGCCTTATTTTGTCCTTTAATATAAGCTGTGAATAGAGAAGTCTTTTGATTTCTCCACAGAAACAAAATATTTTTAAACGTTTCATTAGTGCATCATAGTTACACATAACATTGGGGTTCATTTTAGTCTGCTCCATTTCAGTTCCCCGTATTTCCTCTTTTTCCTTTCCTGTACCTTTCCCTTTTATCCTCTTTCTTTGCTCCACTGATTTCTCCCCTAGTCTCACGGGATCCATCCCCCACCTTTATATAAATTCTGTTTTAAAGTAGCTCTATCAGGGCACATTTTGTGGCAAATAGCAAAATTGCAACTTTTTTTTTTTTAAGAGTGAGAGGGACAGTGTGAGAGAGAGAGAAACACTTTTTATTTTAGTTTTTCATGTGGCTTTTGTTGCTCCAACACTCTGCTGGGTACGTGTGCTGAGGTTTGAACCTGTGGCCTCAAGCATGCCAGGCAAGCACCATAACAATTGAGCCACTGCTCCAGCCCAGCAAAATCCCAACTTTAACTGGATTTTGTAACAACAAAAGTCATGGTTTTGGCTAACAAGAAATCCAGAGGTAAAATAGCAATGTGTGTGATAGGTCATAGACTTGGATCTGAAGTGCTGATATTTGGTTATTTTCCCTAATACTGCCTTTGGGTGGCACAGTGACTGCAGAGGTTTTAGGCATCATATCTGGTTCAAATAACATAAGGCTATGACCACATGCATATTCCTATATCTTCCAGGAAGTCCTCCATTGATTCTCCTTCAAATTCCAATTCCATGGCCTAGAGTGTTGCCATATGCCACCTTCTCATCCCTCTCCGGCAAGGGGAATCCATCAGGATGCACAAATGAGGAGCTTGCTATGCAAAGTAGAGAAGGAGATATGAGACAAAAGAGTTTTCTATTAGGAAGGACCAAATGTATAAAAGAATATTTGACAGGAAGCCAATAGGTTGTCCTCAGTGGCTTTCTGACTATGAAAACATCTTTTTGCAGCTTGGAAATGGAAACCATTTTCCTTTCAAATGGGAAAGGCAGTGTGGAGTTCACAAATTAATGTATAAGCGAGACAGAGGTTGATTTAGGTTTTTTTTTAAAGGAGAAAATTAGACATCTCTTGTTAAAAATATTTTTCTCCCACTTGGCCAATAAATGCTGGATCAGCACTTTACCTGACTAATGATATGGGTAAGTGACAGAAATTATATATAAAATTAATTTTGTAGTGTTTCAGTGTTCAGATATTTCCAGAATGTTCCTTCATTATAACTTTGAACAGTTTCAGGTTCCTTTTAACCTGGAAAGACAAACTGCATGCAGGTCAGGGATGTCTTGCTTTGTTTCTCTCAGTCTTTTTCTTTTTCTACTTGCATGAATATTTTTCTTTAGCATTTTAGCTTCACAGAATTTCAACACTCTGCTTGTTTGAAGTCCTCTCTGTCATTGTCTAGATGTTGATGCTTCTTAAATTCATATGTTGAAGCCCTAAACTCCAAATTTGGAGATGGAGCCTCTTAGGTAGTAATCAGGGTTGAAGGAAGTCATAAAAGTGTGACTACTGTCTTTGTGAGAAGACCCGTGAGGGAGCTCACTCATCTCCAGGAGCAGGAACTGACGACAGACACTATGAGGACATCATGAGAATGTAGTCACTTACAAGCCAGGAAGACACTTGCACTAGGAAAAGAAAGAAAGAAAGAAAGAAAAGCAAGTACTGGTATTTTGATTAGGAACTTGCAGCTTCCAGAACTGTGAGAAAATAAATTTCTGTTGTTTAAGTTGTTCAGCTCGTTATATCTTATTATGGCAACCTGAGCAGACTAATCCCTCCCCTAAAGTGGAGCTCTCAAGCGTGCCAGTGCCTGTGTCCTGATACCAAAGCCTAAGGAAGTCTACCAGCCAGCTCACACTGGAACTCATGGTCTGGGCTCAGCCAACCACAATGCTCCTGCTCAGAACTTTAAATCTTGGAGAAGCAATGGAAACAGCCACATGCACTTAATACATTTTCTGCAGGGTTGTAGAAGTGTTCAGTTATTAGGGGCATGGCCTAGGCTGTCTCTTCCTGCCTTCTTTTTCTTGAATCCTGCCTATTTTCTGAGTCTTATTATACAAACTTGTGTTGAATCCAGCAGCTACCTTGCAGCCTTTGCCATTTAATGAGACAAATTTTGCTTGTGTGCTTGCATGCATGAATACTTTCCAATATGATTCTCTTTGTGAATAAAAGGTGAACGTATTTACAATGAAAAATTAATGACCATGTGACTATCCTTTACACTTTCTGAGGATCTGAAACATCATGATGAATTTTGATCCACACATCCTCTGCAGCCCAGACTGGATCTAAAGAATTTCTTCCACCCCTCCACTGCACTCCTAGAGCATGCATTATCAGAAAATGGTTTATAGCCAGGTGTCACATAGACTGAGATTATGACTCCCCAAAATGGCATCTTGGATAAAAAAATTTTTCTGTAAAACTGTTCTTATTCTGGAAAAATAATAAAGATCAAGAGCCACAGTTAGTTTTTGACTTGGGCAATTGTTTATAGAAGTCTTTTCTTGGCAAGAGAGACAAAGGTATTTGTTGGAAGAGAATAGGAACCTTGCTGACTTTTTGCAGAGGGCAATTGGTGTTTTGGATTTCAAACTCCACCAACAAAGTACAACATTTATTACAACTGATGAATATTAAGTGTCACATCCTTATCACACAGTTTATAGTTTAACATTGGTTTTCCCCTCTTGATTTCTATTATTTTTATTAAGTAATTTTGTTCACAATGGATAAATATTCTATTCTTCAAAAACAAACAAAATCTTGTGTAGTGGACTTTACATTATCATGTGAAAATGTTTTTTCCCATGTGGAAGCTATAGTAAAACTAAGAATAGGGTGAATGATAGTCAAGTTTTATATTAGACTTATCCAATTCAGAGTAACATATGATCTAGGAGAAGTCGAGTTATGTTGGGGGAATTGGGGGGAGGAAGGAGGAAGGGGAAGGACAGGGAGGGATAAGGAGGATTATAAATACTGTATGGTATACTTTACTCCCCTGAGAAGCTAAATAAGACCAATGAACCCATGGATTCAACTTACATTGTTATACCATGTGCATGTATGAACATGTAGTAACATATCCCTTCCCTATATAATAAGATCATGACGCACCAACCAAAAAAATTGTCCAGGGTTTGACTCCTATGTACTACTGTGTGGATGACTTAAGTCTACCAGCTGACTTCACTGAACCTAGAAGTGGGAACAGATGCGTCCAATCTCTCCTGCTACAACTTTGTTGTGAGGGAGTAAGGGAAATCACACTTTAGCTGGGAACATTTCAAAGAGGAAATAATTCTGGGAAGGGTGAGAGTAGGCAAAGCCTTACTGAGAGGAGCAGAGTGAAGGAAAGCAGGGAGTGGCCAGGTGGTGACATTCAGCAGGGACTGGCAGGGATGGGAGCAGAGGGGTTGAGGATGGAAAATGGGGAAGAAATACTATGCGAAAGTGGGCTATGATAAGAATGCAGGAATAAGCACGCCGTCACGGCGGAACGTTCTGTTGGCGCATTAAGGCATGCCTGGATGTTTCCACACGGAAAGGAACAAGGAGGAACTGCCCTTCTTGGTCAGGACACTAAGTGCAGCAGGCCGGGGGCCTGAGAGGGTAAGCTTTCCAAGCATTTGCACAGTGGTTCAGCCTCCATGGGCTCGCATCAGGTCTGGACTCTGGTGTGTCTATGAAAGGTGCCAGGATTCAGTATCTTTGAGCCTGAATTCCGACTCCAGAATGTGGCGTTTACTCAAGAAAAGCAACTCTGAATTATCTGCATTTCTTAGCCATTTTGTGCTCAGCCAGGCAGCCAGTCTCCCTGCAATGACAGGTCAGTAAGTGTGTGTGTGTTCAGAATCTCCAGACACCAGCCGTTCATCGGTGTGGTGCATTCAGAGACACTGAACTCCCCAGACGCAGGAGACTTGCTTCTAGCATCCACCAACCCTTCTGTTTGGGAGTTGCATCTTCACCAAGGTAGGGCAGGATCATGATGATGATCTTATGCTCTCTAGGAGCCCAAGCGCTCAGCTGTCCCTCGTTTTCCCTGCTTGACTGTGTCTGGGGACAAGAACAGCGCCAGGACACAGCTCCTGTTTATTGCCTCTCTTCTCTCCCCTCTCGCCCCCATGCAGCACTGATGTTGAGCTGCTTCCCTACATTTTATAACTGTAAAGTCAGATGCTGCCTTTGAATCAATATTGCTTCACAGCTTTCCTGGAAGAGATCTTACTCCATCTGCCGTATCCTCAGGTGATCTCATAGGGAAGAACTAAGTCCCAAAGATGGAATCATTTGCCCAGGTTCCACAAGCAGAGCTAGGATTCATTTTTCATCTTTAACTGTTCTACCCACAAACTCACCATAAGTCACCACGCAGAGCTCAAGGGACTTTGTATGTAAGACGTGGGAGGCAGTGGCCAAGATGAAGCCAGAGTAGTAGCTCATAGCAGAAAAGCAGATGACAACTCCTAGCAGAAGCAAATGGCTATAAAATCGAGCTGTCTTCCCTTGTGCGTACCACACCTATGTTTAAACATGGGCAAAAGCCACAAACAATGCAGCTGATATGTTTGATGTCCCCTAGTCACTCAGTTCTACTGCTTCCAGTACATCAGCATTCTGTCTCAGTTTTGCTCCCCTGTGGAAGAGTACCTTAGCGTTTCTTGCAGTGAAATTCCTTAGTTTTTACAATAATTGTAGATTTCTTTGAATGACAGAAACATATTGATCTGGGGCACAAACTAAACAACTGGCATATGATCATCACTGATGAATGGAAGACCAGTGGCCTCCTGTAACAGCAGACCCTTCTCCCTAGATTTAGCTCCGGATGCCTCCACAGAGGCACTGAGATCACTCCTTTTCCTCTTCTAGGAGGCTGCAACACAGCAGGGAATGGGATCTCTGACTTGGGTCTCCTGTACTTAGTCCCTCTGAGTTGATTACACAGATGCCTACTTTCATGGTACTACTGGGTCTGGAACTCTTTGCTAAGATGTCCGATTTTCTTGTGGGCAGGGAATGCGGTCCATTCATCTCTGTGATTCTGTCATCAAGCATGGGGTGTGGCAGAAATAGGGAGATTTAATAAGTCATTGGATTCCATTGCTATGCACTTGCTAGGGGAAAATTTTATTGAATTGAGGCTGTGCCTTGCAAGATTCTCCCTACTAAGCTTTCAGTCCTGGGCAGAGAAGGGCAATAGTGAATTGAAGGCCCAATACTTGCTATGAAGACCCAGCTGAGAGCCATCCCAATGCAGATCAATAAGGCTATTTCCCACTGTTTGATCTTCTTACCTGAATAGAATCCTTTCCTTTTTGTTTATTGAAAGATTTTCCCCCAGTTGTCCTAAAGCCCTTTCATACCCAGCCAGTTTCATTGTTAGTCCTGCTTCAGGAATCCTAGACTCCAAGACCAAACCCAAGAGGGAACATATGGGTGCTTACAAGTTGCTATTTCTCATATTTGGTCCAGTCTGGCATTGTGTCTTAATGGACCTTTAGGCATCCCTATCTAACTGATCTTTCTTCTGTTTAGTAAAAGCAAGTAATTGAATTCAGAGCTTCTCCAAATGCTTTGAGGCAATGTTGTGTAGTGAAGGAAATTAGGCTTCAGAAGTGGAAAGGTTGAAAGCTTTTACATATTGGCTTCATCCTTCCCCCAACTAGCTCAGCCACTGAACAATCATTTAACTCTCTCAGTCTCAGCATCTTATCTTTATATGGAAATAATTGCATTGGATGATTTTTTATTGTATCCTATAATTCCAGACCCTGTGAGCCTTTGATTTTAGCTCTTCTTCCACTATTAATATAATCATGTTATTTAGATTTAAATGAGTCCATCTCAATCAAGAGTGGGGAGATATCTTTGTGTTGGTAGTTGTTTTCTTCTGCCATGGATATTGCTATATTATTGCTTCAGGCCCAGATTTATTAGATGATCCATGAAGATACACTGTGGTCATCCTTGCCCCCAAAGCAGCCATTATTATGGCCTAATGGAAAGAATTGAGCAGTGCAGGTTTGTAGTGGCAAAGTGGAAGGGAACTGAGAACTTTTGTGCACCTTTAGAAAGTGCTGCCTTACGTTCCCGTGTCTACAGGTGCTCTCCTCACTGGGCTCCAGTTTTAAGTAGTATTTTTAATTTACAGACTTAAATCCAGCTGAGTTTAAAATCTGTTGCAACAAGTGACCAGAGGTACTATATATCTTTCTCTTTCAGAGGAGAAGCCAAGCACAACAGTTCAATTAAACTAGCACTAAGTGCTGTACTCCAAAGACTGAAGGGCCTCGGGGAAAGGCATCCAGGGGAGAGTCATATGCTCCTCTTCACCCCTCTTGGCTAGAAAAGCTATCATGTTTGTGACCAGAAAATTGAATGGAAATGAGATCCAAGATGGCAGCCACTGATCCCTTTTCTGTTGACCTCCAGGCTGAACTGCTCTGCAGAGGGAAGGGTGACCAAGATGAACTGCCTCTTGAATCTTGGTGCTTTGCTTCACTAACTTAAGAAGGCCAAGCTGAGAAGTTTGCGATTCGCACCAAAAAGTGCCTAAAATTATAAAAGTCATTAGCACAGAGGTTTATATTCCAGCCAAGCAAACCAGGTATCTAAAATAAATAAGTAAATAAATGCTTCCAAGATTTCAGAATAAATGAGAGATGAAATGGTAGAATTGTTATAATAATTATTGGGTCTCAAATTAATAATAATTACCTTAGCAAATTGCCATGTAACTGTTCAGTGAACAAGTTCATAATCTAATCCTACATTTTTAACCAGTTTCTCTCTATTTTTATACCTCCAGGATAAAGCTTCTTGCTTCAGAATAATTCTTTCTTTAATCCCAGCTAACCTAAGCCCTTGTTGTGCATAATGAGGGTAAAATGGTTGGAGAAAAGTATTTAATGAATGTCAATCCTTCGTACTGTACAAAATCTTCCTTCTATTGCATCCAGACAGATCTGTCTCCACGCTACTGTGGGGGCATCTGTTCTTTAAGAATTAAAGAATTAATTGTGATTCCAGGGTTCCATTCTAAACATGCATGAGCCCAGAGAAGGTGATTGATATGAAGCACTTTATTTCACGTAAAAAGGACTAAGGAAACTTTCTTTCTCAGTCCAAGCTATAGCCTCCAGTTAGAGATTTTCCTAATGTAAAAGTAAAATTAATGACTTTAGTCTTTCTTGGACCCGTTTGATTTCTTGTGTTCTTATTGGAATTATTCCTTTGCTTTGATATATGATGTCATTTCCCCCAAGATTTCAAATATTTTTTAAAGAGTTGTTTTTATCTTTAAATTTGATGTTGTCTTCATTATTGTTTTAAGTATATAATTTTTGGGTTATTATTTACTTAACCATGTGATCACTCAAAACGAATTTACTATAGTGAACTTGAAACTTGGAATGCAATTTGGTGCTCAAAAAGGATATTAAAACATATTTTATGTGTAATTATAAGCCAGCATGGGCAAAAAGACATATGGTTCAAATTGGTGACTGCTAAGTAAAACAGCAAAATCTCAAATATGGGTGGAATTTCTGTGGATTTGGGTAGTTAGGAGGAACCTAATGGTCAGGTGAGACTTGAATTTGTCTAAGAATAATTTGTTATGACATAATTGATGACCAAATAAGGAATGGAAAATAAACTTGACCTTCAGTATTCTCATTGGAAGAATTGGTATAGTTCTTGGAGTTTTAAGTATCAAAATTTTGTGTGCAGTGAAGGTAGGCTAATGATATAAAATGCTGGTAACTTGTTTGGACACTGTAAGCACCCAATAAATACAAGTTATTGCTATTACCATTTTCATCATCATAATTATCATACAGATGCAAGAACTTTGTGAGTGAAGGTATATTTGGAAATG
The DNA here is from genome assembly GCA_004027875.1 of Aplodontia rufa. NCBI lineage: Eukaryota > Metazoa > Chordata > Mammalia > Rodentia > Aplodontiidae > Aplodontia > Aplodontia rufa. Next base: position 47,775 of record PVKS010004569.1, read on the forward strand.
GTATATGGGGTTGGATGAAAAAGTATATAAGTAGAATGGTACGGAATTGGGAATGTATGAATAGAGAGGTGCTGTGGACCAGGCAGGCAGTAGTTCCCAGTCAGTAGATAGAAGAAAATAAAGGCGGTACTTTTTCACATTTAAATGCTAAGTGGTCTTTCTTTCAGCAATTTGTCTTTGGGAAAGAGATTCTTGATATTAAATTATAACAATGGCACCAGGTTTGGGCTTATCTGTGACTCATCTTTTGCCAAAAAATTAATATCTTATAGATGTCTTCACTGAATTAACCCAGATAATTATCTGGAGGTGGGGGATGGGATCATGCATTGGGACATTACTTGTTTTAAGGTCATATCAATTTCTCAAATGTGTCATAAAGAGGAACCTTCCTTCTGACAAATGCCATTTTACCCATATTTGCTGGATAACTTCAGATTTGCCGGTCTTTAGACAGCTGTAAACTTCTTGCACTGTAATTCTAAACAAGTTTCTTATCTTTTCAACACAAGAGAACCCTCAACTGAAAATTAATTTAGGGAAATTGAAAGTCCCTTTTCTGTGTTCACCTGTTTGTAAACGATAAGGACCATAAACAATAGTTTTAATAATTCGGTCCTTTGCCCAGGAGCAGCGGTTTATGATCCCAGTCACCCTCTCATTCCCACATGAGCCGATCCTCCATTTCAAGCCAACATTCACTCTATGTGATGAAATGCAAGGGCTCATCCCAATTTAATACATGGCTTCCTTCATATGGAACATGAGAATCGAAATGTCTGCTAGCGACCTGGATGGAGAGTGTGCCTCTCTTTCTCAGACTGCAAGGAAGAAAGTGAAGTATGGAAAGAAGTTGTGCTTATTTTAAAAACAGTTTGAGTATTGCTTTAAAAAGCATAGTTCATGGGATAGCTATTGCTGTGGGGATGTGAAATGAACAGTGGGCACTGAAACCAAGAGCAATGTCCCCAAGAGGGCACAATAAAGTCAAACATACATGAAACTGAAATGATGAGAGCAATGTGCCACCTACTTACACACCAAATGGAAATTATTGAGGCAGGGACGATTACTGCTTTGGGAAATGAAAAATATATTCCTTTTTTAAAAAAACAAAATAAAATAAAACCAGACCCAAAGGAATCAGTATTTTACTAATGCACACATCCAAGTTACCACACATCACATTTTCCTTATAAACTGGAAGGCTCTGGAAGCAATCAATGCCTGTGTGAACTCATTTTATCCATTGTTTTCCACCTTCTACATCCCATGCCTTGGAAGCTGCAAAGCAGGAGATGGGACACTTCCTGTTCCCCACTGCTGTCCTGACCATCACTAGAGCTTCCTTAGCCTGCAGGTATGACAGACCTCGCTGGTCTCTGTTAGGGCTCTGTCCTACTGCTCACTGGAACACTGTTCAGCTTCTGAGCTGGATTCCACAGAACTAGATTTTTAGTTTAGAGGAAAATTAACATATATTAAAAGTAGTTGACTTTCAAAAGTAATACCATGGACCAGTTACAGGAAACACCCTGGACTGTAGCACTCTCACAGTGTAAAAGCAAGGTTCTTGCCTATGGTGTTACTGGAGGTAATTTTCTGATTAAATTTATCACTGAGTAAGAAAACTGTCCCCCAATTTCTGTTCTGAAGTTCTCTAGTCCAAATGAGTACATTGGAAGAAAATCATTCCACAGCACTTATGTTTCTGCCAAATAGATTTAAAAATTATCTTGAGAATCAATGTAATTTAAATTATCAAAATTAAAAGAAAAATCATATAAACATTTTAACATATACAAAAACAAAGCATTTTTAAAAGTCAATACCCATTCAAAATAAAAAGATTTTAAGAATATAACAAATAGAAGGAGAGGTCTTTGACCTCATAAAAGGTATCTTCCAAAAGTCTATAGCTGACAGTACGCGCGTGGGCGCACACACACATATTTATGTATATATAAATATATGTGTATGTATATATACATAAATATATTTGTAAATATATGTATATATAAAATGAATGTTTTCCCATCATCTAATATCAATATCCAGACAAGTATTTCCTCTGTCATTGATCTTGTCCAATATTGTATTATTGTCCTGGGAGTCTTAGCCAGTGCAATAAGGAAAGAAAAATAAATAAAAGAAATACACCTAAGCATTGAAGAAATAATATTGTATTCACAGGAGGCATAACTTTCATCACACTTAATTTCAGAGTCTACAGAAAACCTAGAACTATTATAACTAATATATCAGTTTCTATATTCTCCCTCTTTTATGGTATATTCACAACACACAAACAACATTCAAAAATTGATTACAGTTTATATATCAACAAGGAACAATCTGAATGCAAGTTTTACCTTAAATCCAATGATTTCCAAGCTGTACATTGTAAATATTATGATGATATTAGATATAAAATGGATATAAATATAACAAAATATATGAAGAATCTACAAACTGAAAAATACCAAAGAAGATAAGCATTGACTAGCTTTATGGTTTGGGGTAAAGTCACTGGTTCTTCCTTGATCTCCAAAACTTAAAGTAGTAGACAAAGTCACCTACAATTTTGTAGATGCACAACCGCTTTTGTGCAAATTTCATAAAAGCATAAAATGACATAATATTTGTTGGACATAGTATATGGCATTCACTATTCTAGGTTGTTAATAAACTATCTACTTCAATCATTACCAAAATTCTAGGAGGTTATTATTCTCCCCAAATGACAGATAAAGAAACTGAGGTTCAGTGAGGTTACGCAATTTGCCAAAAATTACACAATAAGTTTAAGAACTAGGAATCATATCCACATGTTTCCACTCTCATGTACAAAAGGTCTTTTGACACATCATTTCCATTATGAAGCAGGTTGACAGGAGGAATAGGACCTTTGAAAGCACAGGCAGATGGAAGAGCTCCTTCTGCCACCTTGGTAATCATTGGATTTAAGGTCAATAGGTATCCTGCCTGTTGGCATGCTGGTCTGGGGATCCTGCCTCTTTAGGGTACGGTTCTTAACATCTGGAGATGTTAAGCATGCATATGTGCATACCAGGCATGGTCTTCAAATTTTCTTCCCCATCAAGTGTCTAACTCTCTGGTTATGCTACATTCTCCCAATCTGCCTTCATCCCAGATGGTTAGGGTTGAAAGCAACTGAAATCACCTCTCCTGTCAACAATAGATTCCACATCTGGAATCTGGAGCTGAGCCTGCACTGGGATGGGAGTCAGTGAGATGGCTAGCCATGTGATCTCCCTATCACCCACAGCAAAACTGCAAAACCATAGGTGCATATGAGCCTGCTAAGCAGCACACACAACCTTGGGTGCTCTTGACTCCTGTATTTATTGTCCCTCGCTGTGTTTCCAGCTTTTCTCCCAGCTTTGAAATGCAAACTGCATTGTATCTAGAAAGTGACAAGGGAAGATTTTTATCCATTTTCTGTGTCTGGTGTGATAGCACAAGCACTGTGTTTTATGCTTAAAACACAAGTCAGTTTTATATAAAAATGCATGCAAGTAGAAAGCTTAGGCCTAGGGAAGCTGGTTGATGAATGCATCCTGGAAGGCAATTAAGAAAGGGACAAGATAATGCAGGGAAATTATATTTCTCTCGTTTTGCGCAAGATTCAGTGCCTTTCCCTCGTAATATATCAGCTACTTCTATCCTCACGCCACATTGGAATTTTCCTTCTTAAAATTTATGGGTACACATTGGCTATGTATCATTGCTCTTATTTAATTTCATGGCAAACACAAGCGCATCCACACTCCCCTCTAAGCTGCACCTTGCTGCATACAACAAATCGAAGAAACATATGTCTTCTCCTGCAGGATAAGGCAGGGGATAAACATTGTTCCAAGGGGAGGGAAGCTTCTGTGTATTCCTCTCTCTGGAGCACACACAGTGGACAAGCAGCCCACTGGGGTTTCCTGAGCTCACAGGGGGTTCACTATAACTCTGGTCTTTGGAGGGTTGCTTAAAAAATGGTTTCTCTAAATATGCTAACACACCAAATTCCAATGAGACTACATATGGCCTGGAATTCAGTTCCCTGTCAGCTGCAGCACATAGTTGTCTCCTTACAAGTGTATACCAAACCCTTATTCTGTGGGGGTTTCATAAGACCTAGATTTTGGAGTTGGTCCTGATGCACTGTGGGTAGGAATGCACAGTCATAACCTCATTAAAGAGAGGGCTGACTGCGAGTTAAGAATCACCATCCCAAATATCTTTCCCACCATTCTCACACTATCGCTGACATTCCCATGTGCAATGGGTTGAATGTTTTTGACTCTCCAAAACATGCATTTTGCAATATTAAACCCCAAGGTGACAGTGTTAGGGACCTTTAGGAAATGCTAAGTCTTGAGGACAGAGCCCTAATGAATGGGATTACTGAACTTCTAAGAGAAGCTCCAGAGAGCTTGCTTGTCCTTTCCACCATGTGAGAACGTAGCAGAAATTATCATTTATGAACCAAAGATATTGTCCTCACCTGACAATGAATCCACTAGAATCTTGAATTTCAACTTTCCAGCTTTCACAACAGAGTAATACATTCCCATTGCTTGTCAGCTCCTCGGTTTATAGCACTTTGTTGTGGGGCACTAAATGAACTAGGATTCCATGATGTTGCGTAACATTGTGCATGGTTTATAAAAGATACATCGTAGGACTTGGCAAGATTAATTTCTGGGAGCAGTTGTAAATGGTACTACAAAGATGCTAATAAGAATTAATAACAGCTAACATTTATTAAGTATTGTTTTGCATGAAAACATTCCTAAATATTGAATGTGGGTGATCACATTTATTGACACAGGAAATTTAAGTGTTAGATGTGCTAATGATTCCATTATACATTTGAAGTATTTGAGAATTGAACAGATGAAATGACTTATATAAGGTCATTAATCTATTAAGTAGCTTAGATAGGATTCTAGTAGCAGGAAAACATTAAGACAATGGATAATACATTTACTCTTATACTGAGGTGTGATATTCAAAGTATTTATGAGTGTGCATAGCACATTCCATAAGACAGACACTGATTTCATTGCTGGAAGAGCTTATAACAGGGGTTGGGGTCGCAGTGAGGTGGGGAGCTTAGTCAAAGTGTATACCATCTTCTGGTAGCAGTTCCACTGCTAATTATTGTCTGCCTCAAATTAGACTTCTGGTATCTGACAGGATCAGAAGAATTGAGATAACAAATGGCAAGCTCTGATGGATAAAGGGGAGAGGAAATTACATTTCAGCAGAACTTTTGCCTTAACATGATTTGAACATTTCAGTCTCAGCGACGGAGTAACATAGAGGATTTGAATCAGACAGGAAAATAAGCAGCCAGCATTTTTCTGGGAAGGTGCATAGGCCATGTTGGAGATGAGTTTGAGCCTTGTCTTATCCAACAGTTTCCCGTCCATTACAGCTGAGCAGAGAGGAAATTCTACATTTAAATGAAGTAAGAGCCAGGGGAGGGGAACTTTATGTCCCCGGCAGGCATAAGTGTTGCATTTTAAATATTCCTCTCTCCACAATGCAATCACTTTAAGAGGTTGGGTCCTTAGAAGGTGATTAAGTCATGAATGGGATCAGTGCACTGTAAAAGGCTCAGGTGAACAAGTTAGACCTTTTCCTGTCCTTCCACTCTCCTTTTGCCATGTGGGAACATAGTCTTGGTCGCTTTCCTCATGTGAGGATGCAGCAAGAAGGTGCCCTCTTGGAAGCAGAGAGCCAGCCCTTACCGTACACCAAATCTGCTGGCATCTTGATGTTGGACTTCCCCAGTCTCCATATTTAAAATACTTTTCTATTATTCATAAGTTACACAGTCTAAGAAAGTTTGTTATAGAAGCAGGAATGCACTAAGATAATGGGAAATATCATTATATTAGGGGTGATAATTCAAAATATTCAGGAGTGTACTTAGTGTATTCCTTAGAGAGACACTGGTGTTGCTGCTGGAGGAAGGTCCTCAAGATCCCTCCTGGGAGAACTGTAAGATCTTAGAATAGAGGTTGGGGTGTCAGAAAGTTTGGGAACTTAGACAATGGTTATTTATATACCATGGGGGCATGCTACCAGCTCACATGGGAAGGAAAGCCTCAAACTTGTATGGTATGAGGCACAGCTCCAGAGAGCAACAGAGATGACTGAAGTTTCAACCTCAGTCTGTGCATTCAGCCCTTCATGAACTGCTTTGTCAGACGCAGAGAAACACAGCTTTTTCCTGACCCACCTCGGCCATCCCTACGTATTGTCAGGACGTGTTTCCATTCCTCTTCTTAGCTATGTAAACCTAAAGCATTTACCCTATTATTTGTCCCTGGGTCTGCCCTGATGGAGGAGGCCACAGTCTTAGCACAGAGCTCTGAGGTATCCTTTGGCCCTTGGTCTGGGGACCAGCAGGCCTCTGGCACGGCATTTGTCCTCTCATTTCTGCAAACCAGCTTGGTCTCCATGACTATTTCCTGTTGAGAGTCAGGCTTCACAATCTTCTGTCAATCCAGGTTGTTCTACCGTGGTCCTGCCCCTATGGGAAAAGGTCCTCGCAATCCTAGCACCAGCAATCCTAGAGACATAAATAAGTAAAGAAATAAAATTGAGCTTAGATATGTACTGGTAAACCCAAATGGTTCAAGTAATGGCTCTATCCACTTGGTTATCCTCAGGCAAATTACTTTTTTCTTCTTTTTATAAACCATACTACTCCACTTCTGACATGAAGCTGTGGTTTGGGGAAATGATGTTTTATTTTCATCTGTACTTCTGATAGTCACATACCAATCAACCACTTCAATCTAGTTACAGTGGAAAAAATAATTTAGGAAGTTACCATGTTCCCTAAATGTTCATTTATCTCTTAAAAGATGCTTGTCCTCAACCATTGCCTTCTAGCATCACCTTCTTTGGGAGGTTTTCTGCCTATAACCCATTCCCACCACTCTCACATCATACAAGCCTCCTCTGGCCCTGAGCATACCCCTGTGTTGGGACACTTTTCTGTAGGCCGTTCTTTTACCAGATTGTGCATGGACTGTGGTTTTCTAATCTCTGTTTTCCACACGTTCCACATAAGGGTTGGTACTCAGTGCATATTGTAGGACAAATGAACAAAAGAGAACTAACAAATAATTCAAAATCACATCTATTTGATTGTTAGGTGAATCTTGTAAACAGAGCAAAAATTATCTTTGTTACCTGAAAAACCAAGGTGCAGATAGGTGAAATGATTGGCTTGGCCAGAGTAAAATGAAAACATACTTGCAAGGTCCTGGTACCAAATCCAGGTCTTAAGAGTCAGGAAAATAACTTGGGTCTCACATAACATTCCTATATTCTTTCAATTATGTTTTGCTACTAGGTAAGTCTCCTGAAATTTGAATTTTGGATTGTAATAATACTTTACTGATCTGCAATATTATCTTGAGCCAGGTATAGGTCCTTCATGTCATAAAGTGGTAATTATTGAAACACAGGAAAAAAGAAGAAAGCACTGTGTTTTTGGAGGCTTGCTCCCTGTTATTAATTCAGGTGCTGAAGGTTGTGACACTTGTCATCTGAAAGATAATTTTCCTCAGATTTAATAATCGCAGTTAAGTCTCACATTTGATTTTAATTTCAGACCTTGATGTCATGAAGTATTAATTATCTCTATTACCTACTGATAATATTCCTGCAAACATGCACATGTTTGATTGGCAGGAATTTTTATTAATTTACAAGGATGAACTCAATTAGAAAAGCCCATTTATTGGCACAATTCCACTTACACACCTGCAGTTTTGAATGGAGCAAATATGAGCCAACTCATAGTTGCTAGTATAAAGGGTCAAATCGTATAAGCAGGGCGGCCGCAGCTGGCCAATTCTAGCAGAGGTTGATTGACATACATTTCATTGCCTGTTCTACCTGATTTTGCTTTAAAATGACTGAGAAAAACCTTTGGGACTAATTAAGATTCTTATAGTAAAGTAATGAGAGTGCTTTTCGCGTCTACTTGGCTTTCTTTTCCCTCTCCGTTTCCATGCCTAGGGTTTTTCTCAGGGTTGGCATAGTCACACCTCATTTAAGGAACTACACTTTTGTTTCCATGGTACTTTAATCACACACTGGGAAAAAAAATAAAACTAAACCTGAAACTTGGTGAATGGTAATATCATATGTTAAGTGAAGTGGTTCCTCATAGCCACCTATCATACATCCAAGAATGGAAAAAGTACATCAATGAACTGGCAAGCCGTGCCTTGATGGGGCAGGAGCCTTGGGATCTAAGGAATCCAAACCATTTATTCCTGTCCTGTGTGTCACTTAGATTAGTAACGTAATTGACTTGGGTAAATTCCTGATGAACACTTATGCAATTAAGGAAAAGGGGATTAGCTAGAACTGGATTCTCCAACACAAGAATATGGTAGGCATCACTTCCTGGCCCTCCAAGTGAAGCTTACACTTGCTAAATGAATTTGTAAGCATAGTGCATTTACCCTCCTAGCTCCTCCCCAAGGAAAGCAGCTGCCTTGTAGCCAAGCAAAGCCATCTAGCTAGCGCTCAGGAAATAGTAATAACAATATAATAATTTGGTCCTGCTCTGTTATCTACATGGCAAACTGGAGTTTTGCAGATAAAGGCCATCAAAAGTAAAATCATAATCAAGGACAATCCTAAACTGGTTTAGAAGACAGAATGATTGTGATTTGGGGCTAAGGCAAAACAACACATTTTTCCTTTTTTGTCCTGATGTGACAAAAGGAGCCAAGTCTTTTTCATAGAGAGGTAACTGCATAGGTTTCACAAATAAACAAAAATAAAAACAAAATATAAAACCTTGTGTCATTGGAGTCATTTTCAAGCACTGTTAAAGATGCTTAAAAAAGAGCATTGCAGAAAATACGGCCCCCAACACAGGTGTGCTTTCTTCCACTCCTGCTCCTCTGTCTACTTGTTGTCCCCACAAAACTGCTGCTTGTGCCTGTCACATACCAACTGCTGTGGTTTGAATGTTTGTGGTGCCTCCGAAATTGTGCAGAACTAGAATCTGCCCTGCAACAGCATGAAGAGGCGGGGCCTGTGGGGTCCATTAGGCCCTCATGGATGGGGACAGTGTCCTATGAAAGTGCCGGGGTTACTCACTGGGTTCCTTTTCGCTTTCCTGCACTTCTACTTCCACCATGCGAAAACCGCAATTGCTCTCCCTGCCACATGAGGACACCGCAAGAAGCTCCAATCAGACACTGCTTCCTCGATCTTGGAGTTGTAAGCTGCTAATACTGTGAGTCAGACATTTTTATCATTTATGAATTACCTGGTCTGTGGTATTTTTATAGCAGCAGGAATGGACTGAGATACCATCAAGAGCTATCTTTGACTTGAAGTTGGTGATTACTCCACCAAAATAAGGTATCTTTTTGCAAACAAACAATACTGAGAAATCCCAAGAAAGACAAGAGGTGTAAAATCCTAGGAGGGGTTTTCTATCCAGAAAGGATTAAAAGAAGGCAAAATGATGGAATTTTCTCCTGCCTCTAGAGACTAGGAGAGGAAAAGTAGAATATCAGAAAGGCCTTGTCTACCTGACTCACCAAGGAAACCACATCCCTGTTTCTATTTTCCTGGCCAGTAGCAGTTAGCTATTGACCAGAAGCCTCTTGCCACCAGACCAGCTCTTCCAGAAGTAGATTCTCTTCAAGCTTCATATGTGAGAAGTTAATGCAGATGATAAAGAAAAATAGTTTGTGCTCATGTAAATTGCTTAATAAGAGAAAGTTAAATATTTTATAATTGCATTATTGCTCATTAGTGTCTTTATTTTTTAAAAGAAGGAGAGAAACAATTTAATTTATTCATTTATTCATCTGGTTTTTGTTTCTCTGACATAGGTGGTGCTGGGGTTCAAACCCAGGTTTTTGCCCATGCAGGCAAGTGCTCCAACCCCTGAGACACTGCTCCAGCCCCTCATGAATGCCTTTATTGGTCAAACTTCTGGTGAAAATATCCAAGAAAGGCAGGTTGTACACAAAACTTCCCAAACTACTGTAGATTACTTATTGTCATGGTTTAGATATGAAGTGTCCTCTGAAGACTCATGTGTCCAAGGCTTGACCCCAATGCAGCAATGTTCAAAGGCGGAGCTTTGGGGAAGGGAAAGGATAACGGCAGTGCCAACCTCATCACAGGTGAATGGGCTGTTGGTGGGTGGGCCCCATTGGCAGAGGTAGGTGACTGGGAGCATGCCTTTGAAGACTTTATCTTGTCTCTTTCTCCCTGCTCTCTCTCTCCACTCCCTCTGCCTGCTGGTTGCCAGAAGGTAGGGAGTTTGCCTTTACCAAACTCCTCCACCATGTTGTTCTTACCACAGGCCCAGAAACAATGGAACTTGCTGACCATGATTAAAAGCTCTGAGTCAGTGAGCCATGATGAATATTTCCTCCTTTGCATTGTTTCTCTCAGGTATTTTCACAGTGATGAAAAACTGACTAACACACTTCTAATATATTCAACAAGAGTTTGAGAAATGTCACGGTGGCTATGATGTTCTTCCCACAACTTCTAGGAATAATTTTGTTCTTGGTTTAATGGCACATACAACATTTAAGGTGTACTCATTCTCTCGTTTGTTATACTTATTTTTATAACAGGTATTGATGCACTGTCAAGTGTCCCACATAATGTAAAATACAGGATTATTTCTTGCCCTTGAAAAGTTGGCAATCTCCCTGAAGGAAAAAAAAAACTGTATACATAAAATTAAGTAGATAATTAGAATTCTACTTCAGATACCACTATTACCTATAGGACTAGGAAATCAGACAAAACATTCCTGAACTCTTTTCCTTTTCTGTTTTTTATTTTTTTACAAATTTTTTTATTTAGTTTTTTAATTCAGAAATTTATTTGTTGGACAATCACACAATCTTCTAATGAAATAATATAATACAATACAGATATAGATTCTGAAAATTATATTTACCCCCAAGAGTGTCCCCCAGTTACCCACCCTTTTCCCTCCCCTAAAGGGGTCTGGTTCTACAAATTTCTGTTGGCTTGAATTAAATTCATCAAGTTTAACCCCAGACTTTTCCTCTGAAAAGGATCATCTCAGTGACTTTAAAGCTCTTGGCCATCACCATGTTTCTGATATATGCTTTCCTAGGATCTTGAGGAGTTTGACAAAACTCAGGTAATAGGACTTGGTTTCGTGCTTCGAAATTATGTTTTTCCCTTGATTTCATATTGGCAATAAACTATCCATAGCCCATGCGTGATCCTATATATTAGTGCCTGTCTTACAAAAAATTAATGTGAGCCATGTATGCTATTTTAAAGTTTTTATTAGCTGGATGTGGTGGTGCACAACTGTAATCCTAGTGACTCGGAGGCTTAGGCAGGAGGATCGAACACAAGTCCAAGGGTGGCCTTAGAAACTTAGCAAGGACCTAAGCAATTTAGTGAGACCCTGTCTCAAAAAAAAAAAAATTCAAAAGTCTGGGGATGTGGCTTAGGGATTAAGCACCCCTGGGTTCGATCCCCTGTACTGAAAGAAAAAAAAAAGTTGAAGTTTCTAACAGCCATATTAGAAATATGTGAGATTAATTTTAATAATATGTGAACCTTATCTCAAAATATTCAAAATATCATAATTTCAACATGTAATATAAAATAATCAATATAATGTTTTACATTTGATTTTTGCCAAAGTCTTAGAAAGCCAATATATGTATCACACTTATTGCACATCTCAATTTGGGCAGCAGCATATCTAGTACTGGACAGCAACACGTGGCAGGGCTGCTTTATTTGTCAGAATTACTTTCAAAGACTATTTTTCAGAAGTATTCTTTGAACTAACAGCATTGTAATCACCTGGGAGTTTTTAGAAATATAAATTATCAGTCTCTCTCCTAGGCCTATTGATTAAGAGATTCTGGATTTGGACCCCAGCAATCTGTTTTCACACCCTCCATGGGATTTCAAAAATTTAAAAACCACTGATCTGGAAATTCTGGAAAATTCATCGCAGTTAGGGTATTTGGGGAAGGATTTATGCAGAGGAGTCATTTCCATACCATAAGACGTCACCGAGAAACTTTACAAATACAAGTGAATACCAGAGATCTTTTGTAATGTACAGAAAAACAAATGGAATGAATAATAGTTTTTTTGGCCCATAACTTTGAAAACATTTGTGCTTACAACACTGGCCTCTATTTTAAACAAGAGGTAGGTCCATCTTAAGAGCAAGGAACATGTTGTGCATTTGTGGAAAGGAAACTGAGTCAAGCTGGGCACGGCCAACATGTGGAGAAGTGAGCATGAAGGCAAAATCATTTGGATTTTGTCCTGCACAGAGAATACGATACTGTTTCTGCTCAAGTCAGTGATTTCTTGCTCTCTGCCCGACACCAGCTCCCTCTCAGATGGGCAAATTCTCTCCTGGGAAATGCAAATACTTTTGTTTTCTTTGGGATAATTGCTTATTTTGAATAATAGAAGCTGTGCATTAATAATGAGTGCAGAAACAGTGTGCAAACAAACATTCCTTTCTTCAGTTGCTCCCTACAGCAACACCAGAAGAGCAGTGCTGGGGTGGACAAGCACACCTCCCGAGGAGAAGTCCCGTTAGTCTGAGAAGGGGAGCATTATCATTGCTACCACTCAGTCTCTCTGCTAGGCTTGGGAACAGCCTTGTTTACTAAATGGAATCAGCAGATAATTTCACGGTAGTATAGACAGCATGAAAATCCCACTCAAGATTCATAAATCCTGCTTTAAATTTGGCCAGCTTATACATTGACTGCCCTCTCAGCCCTGTCCAATTGGAAGCTGCAAAGTCATCCCAGGAATATAAGATGGAGATTGGGAAACTGGAAGAAGCACAGGTCTCGACTCACTAGCAAGTCCCAGAGAAGGATGGAGAGATCGTGGTGATTTGGTCTAGACACATAGGGAGAAACTTGTCAATTACAACGTTTAGTCACTAAATGGTGGAAATGCAAGTGATATAAGGAGCAAACATTTTGATTGAGAACAAGTACCACCAATGGCTTATTGGATAAGACTTGCTTGGGTCAGTGTCTCTGGCCAACAGGAGGTTGGTTGTCCTCTCTTCCAAATTTATTTATTCTTATATGTTCCCTAAAATTATGCAGAATAGAGGGTGTTACTCAAGAGTTTAAATGAAAGCATTGAATTGGGTAAGGAAAGAGAAATAAGAATGCAAGCCAGATGGAATGAAGCATCTTGGGAAAAGAAAGGAATTCAGTGCTACCAGAGCTCCTGAAGTGTGGGCACCTGAACCAAGTCCATTTGGATCTTTGAGTCACTAGAATAATATACAAGATGCTTCACAAATTCATCAAAGATGGTAATTTCAATAAAAGTCTTCTATTCTTCAAAATACCCATACACTTTAAAAAGATGTGAACCTATGTTAGCAAGTAAAGAAAAGTTTTCTAGTTATTTTTTTTTGGAAAGGAAGGAATTACTTACTAAGCCTTCACGGTGAATTTTGTTGGAGAATTTCTTGAGAAGCTGTGGACACAGTGGTCACAGAAGGGTCATTACCTGACGATATTTGGCACCCTGCTCTCTTCCATGTGTTCACTCTGCCACCGAGCTACATCCCAAGTCATGGTGGGTATGATTAAAAGGACACTGATCATGTTGGATCAGGATCCCATTCTTAAGACTCGATTTAACCTAATTGATTTATGAGTGGTCTTGTCTCCAAATATAATCACATTGGGGGTTAAGACTTTCAGATAAGGATTTGCCAGGGACACAACTTTCAGTTTACAACAACACATCCATGCGTTGAGGAAGGAGCATGAGCTTGTACTGACATCATCCATGAGTAGATTATTGGGCTGGGTTCTTTCATAGAGTGAATATTGTAAACATTCACCCAGTGGCTTGTTTTACTCGATGGAGTTACGAATATAAAATCTGTTCACTCGAAGAGGTTATTTCCAGCAGAAAATGACTGTCCTGAACCACAGGGTAGGGGCTGAGTCAGATTGTATTTCAGAGTTTCTACCCACCCTGTCCTGGGATCCTATTATTGATCAAATAAGCCTTGCTAGAAGAAGCAACATTAAGCCCTAGCAAGTCTGCAAAACTAATCATCAGGGAATGGATTAAAGCCAACAGATGAAGATTAAAAGAGCATTATCATTCTTAGAGATTCTTGGATAAATTACAGAATTCAATTTAGAAGGAGTCAAAGGCTGATTGTCACATACTTAACAGTAACTGAACACTCATCTCTATGGTAGAGAAGCCCTCACTTTGCCTCCAGGGGACAGGGTGAATCACAAATGTCCAAATGGGACTGCCTCTTCACTGGCCAAACACTTGTCTCCATTCAGCTTCCTGGGTAGAAAAGTGATGGGTTTCATCCGCACAGCAAAGAGAAGCAGTGAGGGTCTCTGCAGAAGACACGTGTTATTGCTTAGGTCTGAGTAGAGTAGACAGGAAAGAGATGTGGCTAGTGATGAGAAATGATGAATTCTAAGGGGGGAATGCATTTATTTGGAAGATGCTCACGTCCTGCAGAAAGGTTAGCTTAAACACTGAAGTTAATGTACTGTAAACTGTTAAACTATTTCCTAAACAAAGAGAGTGCATAAATTGCACACTGATTGTTTTTAGTTGGTGCATTGTATGTTTTAGGTTACAGCTTGTTTGTAACTGAAAACAAGCAGTAGCAATGTGATGGATTTGCCTATGTGTGAAATGGATCTTCAACAAGGGAATCACAAAACGTTTACACTTCTAGACATGAGCACTCCCAATACAGCATAGTCTGCTTTCTGATTTCATCCAACTGTGATGGAAGGAATAAAAAAATTCCATAACATCAATGTGCACTTAATTGTCAGAGGGAAATAAAATTACAAACTTTAGTAATACCATAAAAATCTGTGCTGTTATGCAAGAACCTAAAATTACATGCTCTCTAAAGGAAAATCATTATACTATAGGGACTCACTAAAGCTTTCCAAACAGAGCTGCATAATCTCACAGTTAAGAGCAGTTACTTCTGGCTGAAAGAAACTAAAAACAAAACAAAACAATACCAAAAAAAAAAAAAAAGGCAATCATTGTCAGGTGGTAAAGGGAGATGGATTCAAGGTGACTTTGGGTTCCTTCTGTTGTTTCGGGAATGTAGAGTTGGAGACCTAAGGGTGAAGATAATTTGCTTTATAAGTATACATTTAAACTGGGTCCTATTATTTGATTTGAACTCCAATTAGCACATTCTTTTACATTCTAATAGGTGGTTCTATCTTTTGTTTAAAAAAAGAAATTGGATTCTCTTAAAGATGGCCATAATTCTGGGGGTGGGGGAAGAAAGAGAAACAACATGAATAATTAGCTCATATAATTAGAATGATTTTCCTAAGGGTAGCATCCATGTGTCTTCTCATTGAGGAAGGCAGGTGGAAGGGCATTAGGTTTTGTTAATGGATCCTCTGATTTAGAATTTGGGCTTTGTTTGCTGCATAGGTGGTGAGTAAAGCAAGGTTTCAAATAACAGAGTCTGGGTCTCAGGAAGTTAACTTGGTTTCAAATCCCCTCTGCACTCGTCTGTCTACATTGGCCCTCTAGCGTTTGAATCCTCAGACAGGACGCTTTGGAAGAAGCACAGTCAGCTCTACTATGCAGCTTTAGAGTCCAGACACTACCACTGCCCTGGGACAATTCAGGGACTCCTGAGAGCCCATTCCACCTCAGTCAAGGCTCCTCCAGAGTGTGGCACGATTATCCACTCACCCCCTCCAGTATCAAGTGAAAGGGAATGACTGTGGATTCAGACTACCCTGGATTCCAGGATTAATTGTGTTTGCTAGCCAAGAGAGGTCAGGTAGAGGTTTGAAATCACATTATCCTGTGTCCTCTTCTGCAAATTGATGGTGGTACGTGCTTCACAATCTTAGGTGTAGGAATGAATTCTTGCTTTTGTTTTCATTTTGATTTGCTTTGTTTTCTTGAAGGCAGATTTGAGTTGGTGGGAAATAAACCAGAAGTAAGGGACCCAATTCTGTGAGAAGAGAAAAGAAAGTCCTAAATATCAACTTTCACGATGTTTAAAGTCAGGCTAATGTGGAATTGCTAGTAGACACGCCATGTTTTGCAGAAGTATATACCAGGCAATGTTTAGAATGTATTTATATCTACTTGCTCTTTATGTGAAATTTAAACTTAACTGGATGCCCTCTATTTTATCCAGCATCACTAATCATGAAGCAAATGAATGAATATGCCACAAAAATGAAGGGTTTCTCTGTGGTCAGCAAAGTTGGCACACATGCAGATACCGATGGCTGATCACCACTGGGTTGTGACAGTACTAGGTGGGGAGGCACTTCCTGAGGCTTTCCTAAGAATCAGATTAAGCTAATTGCCATGATATGTTAGCACTTAGCCAAATAAATAGTTGATAACTGGTAATGCATCATAATTAACATTGTTTATCATCGGAAATTAATTTTTAGTAAGAGATTACTGATGTGATTTTTTATATCCAGTTGCGTGATGTATGTGGATTATCTTAAGCCCACTCTTCGTGGTTTAGGATGGGTGAACCCACCACATCCAGGTTTACTCTCTTAGGAAGTAAAACACAAAGGAATTAGTTAATCCTAGGGCATCATTGCACAGCATTAGGAAGTAGGGGCTCTCAAGAGGACAGATTCTGAGGTTCTGAAGGGACCTGGGGCCACCAAAGGTCTGCTCACACCTGGGCCACTGGGACAGTCAGGTGTACTGAATTAAGCTTGCTGTCTCTTCTTCAAGATGTGAAACCTGGGTCCTTTTTCTCTCTCCTGCTCCTTCCTGTCCCTTTCTTTTTTTCCTTGGTTTAAATTAAGCACACATTGAATACCAGCCCAGCTCCTACGGGACCACCTGACTCTGAAACCTGTGCACTTACTGAGTTTCTGCTGGTCTGTCTCCTGTCCGGCACAGCCTGGGCTCTTGGACATGCATTCCCATGTGTGCTGTGCAGTCTGTCCATCCTTCCAGGTAAGCTATACCGTTTCTCATCGCATTCCTTGAGGATGTAAAATACTATTCACACTTGCCAGTGAGTTTGCAACCTTCTCCTTATACTTAGTCATTTCATCCTCTTCTTTCTTGCACTTGTTGATAGTTTGTGATTTTATGTTACCATATCTGTTCATAACTCCATATTGTGTTTCCTTTTGGCACATTGTTACAGATATCTCTCCCCACAACTGGGTATCATAATTGTTTTTCAAGAAAAGTTATTTTTCTATAACCTTCATAGATTTTTTCTTCCACATTTAGATCTTTTATTCATCTGTACTCTGTATATGATGTGAGAGTATGTGATTCTTCCTTTTGTAAATTTCCATTACAGCATTCTTCTAACCAAATGGTCTCATTATTGATCAAATCAGCATGCTATTTCTGAGTGTTCTATTGTAATTCACCAATTTATTCCTTTGTTCTTGTGCCCATATCAGACTATTTTTAATTGTCATAGCCTTGCAGTGTGTCATAATGACTGGTAGAGTTACTTTTCTTATTTGATAAAATAGTAATATCTGTTCATGAGCCTTTATTCTTGTATAAACATTTTAAAAATGAGTTTGACAAGTATCTTTAAAATTTGAACCTGAAATTTCAATAGAATTTATTTTATTGTAGCTTAGTTTGAAGCCATTTTTCCTATTATTTTAGAACAACTAATATAAAAGAGGAATTATTCTCCTGTAGGAGTTAGGTAGAGGTCACCTATCAAATTGGTTGGATTTGAAACTTTGAAGAAGGTGGTTTTTATGTATTATTTTAGTTTTCTCAAGTCTATTATATGTTACTTTCCATTTTGCCTAATTTTTACAATTAACTACACATTTATTTCATTGGTTTTTATTTTTAACTGATTTATAAACTTATTCCAACTATTTTAAATCTAATCTTGTCTTTAATCATTTTGCTCTTTTCAATATATTTTTAAATTTGCATTATCTATGTTTTATTGCATTATCCTACCATAATTCTACATTATTAATGTTTTCCTAAAAAATATTTGGGGGCATTATTTAAGGATATTGGGTTTCTGAATGTACTATCTTACTGAAATCTGTCTTTAACTTCCTCTCTTGTGATTTATTTTATTTTACTTTATTGGGGTTTTTTCTGCTTTCCTTGTGTTTTAATCTTAATTTATTTTTAAATGCATCTATTCTGAGAGCTGCAATTAAATTTAGTACTTAAATTGGGTCCTGGTGAAGGTGCACCGTTTTCTAAATGTATGGTTAGTCAAAGAATGTGTTCCAGCGTTTCTTGGGTGAAATATTCTCAACTTATTCTGCAGATTAACTGAATGTATCTATTTTATTACCCGTGTCTTCCATATTCCTATTTCTTTTGCCCTCTGGATCTATGCATTCCTGAGAGGAGCGTGACAAACCCCCAGCAACAGCTGAGAACGTACCTGCTTCTCTTTTCATATTTTGAGACCTTATTATTTCAGTCATAAATATTTATGATGGCTTTATTTTGCTGCTCTATTGTACTTTTATGAGGATAATGACCTCTTCTATCTCTTGTGATTTTTTTTATCTAAATTATAATTTTTTTAGATATTAAGCCTTCTTCTCCAGATACCTTTTGGATAGTATTTGTATGACATTGCTTTTATTCTAGCTTTTGTTTTCAGTTATTTCAAAATGTTACAAATGAAATATTATGCATGTTTTATGTTTAGTTGTAATTGTTATATTTTTATGTCTGCTTTTAGCCTGATTAGGTTATCATAATTACATTCAGATTTGTCTCTAAATTCTTAATACTTTTCTCTGAATGCCCATTTGTTTACTTTTTTCTTTCATTGTTTACATTAGGTTTTATCTTTTGATTTCTATTTCTATTTTTATGTTTACTTATCATTATATGAAAAAATCTTTCTCATGTTTTTCTTCATACTGATTTCTTAAATTTATTATTGTCTATATCTTTCCCCTAACAAGTCAGAGTCTTGTCACACTCAGGTCCTTTGGCCTCCTCTGCTAGAATGTATTTCTAGGTCACTGCGCAATGTAGAGTACTTCTTGTTCTCCTCTTTTCCCCTAATTTCAAGGGGCAGCTATAATCTTTACTAAAATAGTTAATCATCAAGACTTCTCGTCTAGGTTGTAGAGCACCTCAATATATTTTTCTCTTTATGCAAAGTGCCTCTCCCAAGAGTGTTTTCCGACTGGGTTTTTATATGGCTAATCTTCCAACACCAACATACTCAAGACTATTTGCATTCACCTTCCTTTTGATTTTTTTCTTGGGCTGGGAATGGAACTCTGGCCTTGTGCCACCAGGCAAGCGTCTACTGCCTCAGCCCTCGCTTTGCGTGTCCAGGTGGTTTAGATAAACAAGGCATTGTAGAATCGTATGTCACTCTTGTCAGTTTCGTCATAGAAGGCTGGCGTGTTTTGTGGAAATGTCTCTGCACGCTTGCTGCTTCTAACATGCGTAGGTGGCGATGTCTTTGACACTTCTGGAGCTGTCTCTCTCAGGTCTCATAGCTTGTTTTTAGATCTGGAGAATTTCATCTCTATTATTTTTTTTCCAACTATTTCGTTTTCTGTTTATTGTTTTTCTTCTGGAACTCTTACGGGGGGGTTGCCACTTCTACTTACGTCCTCTGTGGTACCCAGCTTTTCTTGCACCTCACTTTTTTCTTTCTCTCTTTTTGGTCCATTCTGAGAGTGTTCCTCAATCTGAGCCTTCAGCTTGCTCATTTATTCTCTTCAGTTGTATTCACCCTAGAGTATTGAAACACAGCTACTAAATTCTCATATTTAATATTTCTGACTTTTAAAATGATGTCTCGCTCCTGCTTTTATTAACGCCTTCCCTCCTATTTTTGTGACTCTTTATTGTGCTTATTTTACATCCTTAGACCATCTGTTCCAGTGATTCTGCTGCATGTAGCATATGCTGTTTGGTGTGTAGTCTTTCTTGGATAGTAATAGTACTCTGCAGGTGTGTAAAAATGTGGCCAGCCAGTTCATATTGTCATGGATGAGAGTTACCTTTCATGGCAATGGCCACCAAATTGAAGTTCACTGTGTGAGTCTGAGTAGAGCGGTGATAATCCCCAGGGTAGAAAACCCTAGTTACCTGTGGTAGATACGTCATATGTAACCTGCAATAAGTCACATCCTTGAGTAATCTCCTCTTCCTCCATGTAAGCAGAACCTAGGACTTGCTTCTAACCAACAGACCACTGGAAACTGATGAAAGGTCCCCCACCTTCCACGGTTACAGTTGTGATACATTCCTCCATCTGTGTAGACTAGAGGGAGAGATTCTGCTGGTTTTGAAGAAGCAAGTAGACGTGTTGTGATTAGCCCTTTGGGATGGTCACATACCAGGGAACTTCAAGTGGTCTTTAGAAAAGGAAAGCAGCTCTGAATGACAGGCAGTAAGAAAACAGAGACCTCAGTCCTTCAGCTTCAGTAAGATGAATTCCTCCAATAACCGGAGGGATCTTGGAAGCATATCTTTCTCCAGTTAAGCCTTTGAGGAGACTACACATCCAGCAGACCCCGGATTACCATCCAGTGCGACTCCAAACAGACAACACAGTGGAACTGTGCCTGCACTTCATGACATACGGAAACTGCAGTAATGGACGGGTGCTGCTTTAAGCCTCTAAGTTTGTGGTCATTGTTTATGTAGCAAATAGGAAACCAATAAGCACCACCTTCTATTGGATACTCCTCTTGGCTTCCACCCCACCAGGTGACCCTTGGAAGGGTTTAGCCTTTACATGATTAGAAGAAGGTACCCTTAGGAGGAGGGAATTGTTTAGGCTGAATCTTCAGGCCCTAGAGGTGCAAGATGGGGAGATGGTGCTAACCTCCCATCTGCTCTCCTGATCACCTCCACTTAGGTATTAATTCTCTAAGGTCTCAGTAATAATCTAAGATTCATAGACAACCATAAATTTTACTGATATTTGATTACCTTCATTCTTCAAATTTCACAGAACATCTTCTAGGAGTCATTTCCATTACTCTTCTTAAAGAAGGGCTTTATTAATCATGGCATCTTCTGCAACCTAAAACTAAAACGAAGCAATGCTGCTTGATAGAAGGTCAGAGTTCTTTTCCTTCAACTCTGAAAATACCAGCCTTCTGTCATCTGGCTTTTAGCATTGATTTAGAAAAATTTTGTACCAATATGATTTTTTTCTCTTTAAAATTACTGTACTTACTCTCTTGAAACTACAATATTCTCTTAAATTTTCCTGTATTGGTACTATGTGTGGGCTTTTCTTTATCAATGCAGTTTTGTACTTTCTAAGATCCTTTCATCATGGATGACATATTTTTAAGTCCTGAAGACTTCCTATGGATTATGTATTATTATATTATATATATTATATATTGTATATTATAATATATACAATATATATTATATATTATAATATATTATATATATTATATTATGTATTATGTATCTATTTCTACATCTGAATTCATTTGTTTTCTTTCTTTCTGGTACTGCTCTACATATTTGATGACAATTGTGTTTCCATCTTCCACATTTATTAACTTCTCTTTTATATTTTCATTATTTCATGCCTTTCTGATACCTTCTAAATAAGTTCCCGAGTCTGATATGTCTGTGACTAATTTAATTGTGACTTTATCGTTTCAGTTAATCATTCATGTTGTGATTTTTTAACATGATATTTTGTATCAGTACATCTGTTTACTTCTTCATGGGAAGTACTTATGTTTGATCAATATTATCAACATATTCTATCCTATTTCTTTAAGGATACTTAGAAATTTTTTAAATCTTGATCTCTTTTGTTCAGTGTGTTGCCAATCTATTACAAAGATTGTAGTTCAATGATTTTTCATGTTTCTCTTGAAGTTCATTGAAGTTCAGTTTCCTTAGCTGGTTATACTTCCCAGCGGAGCAGGTCTTCAGCTCTTTTCTACTGACTATGATGTGGTTGAATGACTCTGACACACCTATTTGCTAAGTCAATCTTAGTCTTCCCTTCTCTGCTACTTTTACAAAACTTTCTCCAGGTGGTGACTACCTATGTTTAGAGTTTAGAAGAGGGTATAGCAGCTGTAAAGCAGCTGCCAGGCCACAAAGTCTTCCAACCTATCTCCTTCAGCCAGACTTCTGCTCAGCCTTGTTGGTACCTTCAGAGTTCAAAAATTCTTAGCATAATTTCTGAAATCCTCGATTTGGCTGAAAATTCAGTCTGTGCCACATACTAACTGAGCAATCATGGACAATTTTCGGAACCTCTCTGTGACTCAGTGCCCTTGTATGTCAAACAAGATGATAATAAGTTGTTGTCCGAATTGTTGTGATATTTCAAGTAGTATAGAAAAAGTGATTATAACAGTATCTGACACATATTAGGTCATAATGAACATTAGCTCTCATTATTTTTATCATGCCTGGAGCTTGCGAATATCCAGTGAACATCATCCAGTATTGCATACCAGTTTCATTTATCCAGAGCCCTAATTGAATATTCCAGTGCTTCAAGTCTCCAGGGGTCCCATGGGCTCTGTCATGGCCTATGTCCCTCGCCATCCTGGAAATATGGAAAATTTTCCTTCTGGACTGTGCAGGTAAGGATTTGAGATCATTTCTTACAGGAATGGAAAAATACTTAGAATCTGTAGCATCTTCTACCCATTAATTCCAGACTATGATTTTTTTGGCTGGCTAGGTAACGTGGGAATCCACATTGTCTGTGTGCAACCCTTCCCAGGTTCTAAGGAGCTTTACAGCCACTTTTATCTTTAGCCTCACATAGTTTTTCACAAAAGCTGAGACTGGCTTACTGAACCTGTTTTTAAGAGGAGATAAATTCTCAGACTGGAGGAGAAAATAAACTAAATTCAGAAAGCTTGAGTGTATCAGATATGTGATATCAACCCAGATGTTCTGACTTCTAGTGCAGCACATCATCCCCCACTGCACTCTCTGCAGAGGAACTTGGTGGAAATTGCTAGAAAGCTGGGAAGTGCATGAGTTTAAGTTGGAATTTCATTGTGTGACCCCATTCCACCATTACTGGAGCTTAGGTTCATGCTGTTCCTGACTTTTCTGTAAAGAGAGCCAGTGCTAAGGAATCTGTGTAGTGGGGTAAATTTGAGTTGAGATAAATATTGTTATCCTTTAGAGGACTATGATTGGTACAGGGCAAGAATGGCGGAAATGACCATGGTATGGTGATGGACATCTAGTTTGAGGGTCCACTCCTATAGTACAAGCTCTGACCAGAGCATCTCAGGATGTGTGTCCTGATGTAAGTCCCTCACAATATGTTTTCTAATATTTTCTAGTAGTCTTGAAGATCTGATACTTAAGTATAGGAATCAGGTAATGAATATGATTCCTCAGAGCTAAGCCATTCTATTACCATCATATAAGTGAACCCACTAGGTTTTATTTTAATGTTGACATTAGAGTGTGCTGTGTGTTTACTGGAAAAGTAGGATGCATATGTAGTTTGAGAAAAATATACTGGGAAGCGGCAGTATGTACTGGGTACTAAATCTGTGGCCAGTCCTATGCAAGACACTGCAGAGGAAGCCAAGAAAGACTAAGACACATGAAGCCATTAGCAAATATGCGTATGCCAAATGTGTTCCTTAATGTGTGTGTACATGCAAAAGGAAGTCGGAGAAGTCATGGCACTTTCCTTCATTACTTAGACAGCAATTTGTCACATGCAGCCATCAACGAATGTTTGCAGAATAAAGAAGGCAAAATCAATTTGGACAGATAATTGTGGCTGGGTCAGGCTTTTCTGGAAGAGCGATGACATGTGATATTTGAAGTACACATGAGGAACAGGGCTGACATCCTAAATGAGGTGCTGAAATAAAAACAGGAAGAGAGTTTAGAGAAGAGGAAGGTGAAAAATGAGGGAAGAGCATTATCCATTACCAGAATATAGACACCATGTAAAGCACATCAAATTGACAGTGGTCACATAATGAGTTTCTAGAACATGAAGCTATACCTACTTCTCTTTGATTTTTGCATGAATGACTAAGTCCTTTCATGCCAACAGAATATGGTCATTTCTTTCTTGTGTTTGAAAACTCAGACTAATTCTTTTCATAGCAAGGTGTAGATACCATTTGGCAAAGATTTACTTTGTTTTTTATTCACTGTGTATTTTATTACATATGTCAAACGAGTTACTTTGGAAATATTGGAATGAAATAATATATAACAACCAGCATATCTTTAGCCTAAGACCTAATTGATCCAGTGCCACAATAAATTTGACATTATAAAAGGAATCACCACTCACCTAAGGGCATGTTGCCTCTCGAGGTCTCTGGAGGAGCAGAGTGGAAAAGTGGACAAAATCTTCTGCTTTAAGTAAACCTGTTGTTTCATGGAGGGGTATCAGTAAGGATGAGTAGCTGGACAATGTGGATCAGGTATATTCTAATTAAAGTGATATGAGTTTAGTTAGTCTTGAAGAATAACCCAGGAATTGTCCACGACCTAGGTCAATCAAGGATCTCCTTCAATTCCAGCAGGGACTTTTTGAAATTTATATGCCCTTGGGATAGGATTTTGTCAGGAGATGACTTCAGAAGGTCAGGGCCTCATGACGTCATCCCAGTACAGGGTAGAGAGTGTAAGCCTCAGGAAAGCAATTGTCTTTGGTTTGAATGGTCCCGGCATTGCTGACATGTGGTTTCATATCCTTTTAAGTTCAGGTTGAAAGCCTTGTATAGGGAGCTTTGAGAACTGGTGAAGAATCAGAGCATCATGAATATAAGTAGAGTTTACTATTTAGTCACTATTAGAAAAACGCTGGGAAAATCAAAGTTGGTTCTAATCTGTTTTGAAAGACTAATTTAATACTCATGGTGGAGGCACATTGCTTCCTTTAACTGGTCCCTTTTCAAAGGACACCTTAACATAGTAATGAAAATTGGGACACAAGTGTTCTGCATCTGAATGAGTGATCTCACCTGGGAGTTTAAAGAGGGACATAGATGTCCTTGCAGAAATGCCGAGGAGTCTTAGGGATTGCTCAGCATAGAGGGGGAGCTTCAAAGTAGAGGAGCAGGTGGCGCTGGCTCAAGGATTGCCAGGAGCACTTCAACCAGAATTCTTTTATTAATTTTAATATATTGACCTTTATTTAGATTATTTCAACTGAACATCTGGAACAAAATATGGACAGCTACTGCAAAGCTATTTGCTGATTTCAAACCCTGTCAGTTCAATCATTCAGTGGGTGTGATGTCAAACTTAATTATTTTTATTTTATTCTCATTAATATTCTGATCACTTAATTTGTTATTAAGGAAATGTGTATAGACAATGTACAGATTCGATCCCCAAAAAGGAACCTAAGAGATGAGTGAGGGGATGGCTGGAAGTGGCCTTTTAAACTTGGTGTGCATCTTGCTGAGGCTACAGCAGCTAGTGAGGACAGAGCCGCAGATGCGTTTTCTCTTAAACTTTCGTGGCGCCAGCTCCCACTGCAGTTTATGCTGAGAATGTACCCAGTCTGCTTTTTGTCCGCCCCCTCCCCGCAACCCCCGAGTCCTGAATAAGGTTGGCTCAGGGCCTGGAAGCTACGCAATTTTTCTTCTTCTGGCAACCTAGGAAAAGAAGGTGTTTTGCAACTCAGCTCAGTTGTTTCTTAATGTTTGGAAAGAAATATGTCTTCTTGTAGGTTTTTTCTTAAGTTGAACGGAAACATACTTTCTCAATGTACAGAAATGCCTATTCCATATGCATACTGGATTTGCATTTGAGTCCAAAAGCTATACAATGATTTTGTTCCCTGATAATTTGTAAGCTCAAAAATTAGTGTGAGCCACACTCCCAATGGGATTCCAGTGGAAATAGGATTTGCAATAACTAGGGGAAACACAATAAAACCTTCAGTGTAGAAAGAAAAGATTTATGCTCCCTATTTACCTTTATTGCATGTCCTGGGGAATCATCATCTTTGACATTTGTAAGCTATCCTTTCTGTGACAGTTCTGCAGGTCTTCCTTATTCAAGAGCAGCTCTCAGAATGCCACTTCTCTACTCAGTGACATGTTATTATACTAAGGTGGAGGTCAAGGCCTTCAAATGGTAGGAAATGGTACAATTTACTTAAAACTAAAACTGAAAAATGTCCCTCAGAGGAAGAAACTCTGGTGCTGGGAGCTCCTCTGTGTGTAATCTATACTGCTAGCACGTAGGGCAGGTTGGGGGCATGTGCCTGGTAGTGTGGCTTCACTCCAGGGAAATTATTAAGTATGCCTTTGGGTAACTTCAAGCCTTTGGAAAGAGTCCCTTAAGAACCTGGTTTAGGTAAACGCCAATGCTGATGTTAGGAGACCAACAGGGTGTGATTTACAATGGAGTAAGAGTTTCTTAAAATCATAATCCCCTCTTCAACATGAAATCCCATATGGTGACTGTTACCAGCAGGTCTATTTTTGGAGCAGCAACCAGAGAGATGAATACAAATGACAACAACCATTATCCTAGCTTATTCATGGTATCACACTGTCCTGAGAAGCTATAGTGATGGAAATTAAGGGAATATTGCTTAATATTACTATTAATAAATTACATGCTAGAGCAGCAGTGGCAGCAGCTCACCAAGTTGATGTAACAGAATATGTAAGTATGCAGATGATTCATATTCCACAGACCCAATCTTACTTTTAAGTCATTTGCAATAAAAGATGTCCAATTATAATTTTCCCTTTCATATCTTTCAATTATACCATCTTTTAACTATATGTTTGCTGATGCAAAATAGTTCACATGTACATTTTATTTTATATTTTTCTTTTCTTTCCCCCTTTAGTTGTTTTAAATGAACCACTGGAATAGAATTATCTACTTCCAGGTCTCAATTTTCACTCTACAGCTCCTAAGATGGCAAAACTATTCTGTAATGCCTGTGGTTTCAGTGTGTGGAGAAAGAATCATTTTTCATCTTTCACTCAAAATCTCAAACTTTTTATGGGGAAAAAGTTACATTTCTTTGAAACAGTATTATTTAAAGATACCTTTTCTGCAACTTCTTCGTATGTGAGATGTGCCTACCTTTTTTCATGTCCTTAAAGCTTCCACTTAGGACCAGTCCAAACCTACAGGAGGGTTTAATTTACAGGTTAACAAACAAACCCTAGCATCTTCCATATTTGTTATAATACAATGAGCACAAAATATTTTTAACTGAAAAAAGTTATAAGCATCTTTACAGAATTAAAATTGGGTAGGTACAATTAATTTTAATTAGTGTCTTTGTTTTAAAGACAGGGGGCCAGTGAGAGAGAGAAGGAGAGAATCAATTTCATTTAGTTTTTCATATGGCTTTTGTTGCTCAGGCACTTCATTGATTACGTGGTGCTGGGTTCAAATTGCAAATATAAACAACTATGAGACACAGCTATGAAAACACCAAGTGGGGGTGAAGATGTGGGGTTCCAGGAGCTCTTTGATTGATGGTGGGAATGCAACATGGTACAGCTGACTTGGAAGGTAGTTTGGTGATTTCTCATAAAAATAAGTATATTCTTACCATATAATCTAGCAATCAGTCTTGTTGTTATTTACTCAATGAAGTTAAACATTTATGTTCATGCGAAAACTTACACATTGCTGTCTATAGCAGATGTATTCATAATTGCCCAAACTTTTTAAGATGTCCTCTTCCAGAATGGATAAGTCGTGGCACATCCAGACCATGAAATATTATTTAAATACTGGAAGTAAATAAGCTATCAAGCCATTAGAAAAAGCAGAGGAAACTCAAATGCATAGTACTAAGAGAATGATCCAATGTTTATTTGATTTTTAATTAGTCTGTCAGTCCATCGCTCTCCTCAACCAGGACCATAAGCCTAGGTTTGTTGAAGTGCCATCCTTTCTTTTTTATTTGCTACTGTGATTTCTATTGTTACCATACAAGCTGCTAGAACTCTGGTTTGTCCAAGCTCCGCTCCAAATCAAAGGCACCCTCCTGGCAAGTTGGGAGTGTGGTGGGGATGAGAGCAACCCCAGACAGAAACTCCACAGACTCTCATGGCTCTTACCTAAAGCTCAGCACATTTTCATGAATATTATTTCTCAATTTGTTGTATACCTTTGGTCAATTTCCACAGCCTTGAGATTTATGACAATCTTACGAGTTTTGTTCCATTTTTTGATGGAAAGGATTTGCTGGGCTTTGACTTTACCAAATTGTATGTTTATCTCAGTTTTAAGTAGCAAGATTATAGACTGAGAAAGAGGAATGTCACTATATACGATGTCAGCATTTTTAAGAGAATTTTTATAATTTGTTATTACTAACATTTACTCTGATTAAATGGATAAATATTAAGTTGGCTTTTAATTCTTATAGATACAGGAAGAAAATCTATTTTCTGAGATTATTGGAAATGGGATTACACTATTTCTGATATAAGGTTTATATAAAAAATTTTTTGATCATCTGCTGAACTTCCAATCATCAGAGAAGACCCTTGGTGTATTAAACGTCCAAAGCTTTTTGCCATCTCCAAGGAAACATGTGTCACAATCTTTTTCTTTCCATGTCAATCAGTCTAGCTTTCTTGGAGCTGATTCTGTCCTTACTCAGGGAATTTGTCCCTTTTTTGTTAGAAATAGTCCTTCTCAGAACAATTCCAAAGATTTATAAATTCAATCACTGTTTTGGTTTCAGCATACCAGGCTCATGTTCTGTGTTCCTCTCTTGGGAGATGCAAGTTATTATTTTTGACTAAGCAACACTTCCAAGAATGGACCCTGAAAACCTTAGGTTAACATATGCAGTCTTTATTAAAATTTCTGAGGCTTTTAGTGTAGAATGTTCTTCAGATTTCTACAGAATGACAGACTGTGTGTCAAACCATCTTGCACAATGTATGCTCATGGATAGATCTGGGGTGTTGTCTTCAAGTATCTTGAATTTTCGAAGGTACCTCTTTTCTTGTCTGTGGCAGATTTCTTGGTTTCCAGTTTGTCTAAAAGTTTGATTTTGATCTTTTGCTCCCAAATACCTTTACTTCCATGCCATCAACTGAACTCATCATCACACTATTTTTTATTGATGGCTTTTCTAGCTTTACCTTTTATTCCCTTTAGCTCATCACCTGAAATGACATTATTACAGGCAACAAAAGAGAACTATACTTGTGAGTCATGGACACTCAGAGATGTCAGGGTACTTAATTCTTCATTTTGAGTCTAATTGTTCAGGGAGTCAATCCTAGAAGGAAAGAAAGAGAAAACAGAAGATTGGATTTCCCACATTTGAGGAGATCTAATTTCTTGCCATCCATAAACAATAATTTCATAATTTTCACCCAGCATTTTTCAAAAGAGTAAACAAGCAAAACTGCTAAACACACACCGACTCATGCTCCCACTCAATCACATTAATCACATACATGATGTAGTGGACAGCGAAATGCATACGTAGAGAAAGCTCCCAACAGCTCCTCCCACTTCAGGAGTCAATAGGATCTGATTTGTGGGCACCCTGTCTGGTCTGAACCCATCCAAATGTGGCCACTTTGAAATCACATGTCATAAGAATACCCGTATTGTTATTCTGAAAGAGCCAGACCTTCACCTTTTTTTACATATTAATTCATATCTTCCTCTTGAACACTTGCTTCAGCTAAGGAATTTGATTGCTCTAAAGAGAGATGGAGGTTTTCTTAACATCACTATTAAATAATTAGATAGATGCTGACAGGGTGACTCATTAGCTGAATCTATTAATCTCAGCTGCATAGAAAGATCTAGATGGAACTAAGAGAGGAAAAGCTTCATTTCTTTCTCAGAGTTAATACAAGGACTACTCAGTTCAGGAAGGAAGATTTCATATATAGCTTTAGCTAAGAAAGAATGGGTCATATGTTATGTTCTTTGGGGGATTAAAAAAAATGAACAGTGTGGAAACCATCCTCTTTTTCTTAATTCCTGGGGACATATGAACAATAAAAAAATCTTAAAATCTATAAAGATGCTATACAAATATTTCCCATTTCCTTATACTATAAAAGGTGTGATGACTTACAGTAAACCTAGACTCCTCACACACCACCCACAAATGCACTTAGACACAAAACAAAGCTTTTATCCCCCCTTATGAAATGCTTATTGATTTTCTAATAAAGCTCTCACAGCAAATTCTTTAAGCTTTCTTTAAGAAAGTTGAATCTGACTCACTGAAATCTGGTGCTGGTCCCTTCTTTCAAAACAAAGGGCTCAGGTAAGTTTTGAGTAAACAACATGTTGTTACAACTTGTTGAAAGTTTTAATGGCTGCCCTGATCTAGAATGACTCCAGTAATTTACTTAATCTCTCTGAAACTCTGATTCCTTGCCTGCAAGTAGAGAATAACAATAGCTGATTCAGTGCTGAGGATTAGATAGTGTGGGCAAGCTGGCTCCCCTTGCCTGGCCCTGTGGTAGGTGCCCAAAGATGCCTGGCCCTTTGTTTCTTTTCCCATCACTGAAGGAAAAGAGCAGGAGACTGAAGGAATGAAGCCTTAAATGAAGAATATGGAACCTCTGAAAAGCAAGATCTTTCAGGAGGTAATAAACCAGCTTTCATCCCAGGGGAGTAGTAGAAGTCACTGGAGGGTAAAGAAAGTTATTATAAAAAAGCAATAACCACTGTAGTGGGGAACTTAAATGGCTCACAACAAAGGGGATGCATAAGCAACAAAAGACCTCAGGAAAGGAACAAAATGGGGACTTGGGTTTCCTGTACACTAGATGATTGGGAGCCCAGGAACAGCACTGTGATTGTCCTCTAAGCCTTGTGCATTCTAAGGAAGCCAATAGAAAGTGGCTGTACCCCCTTCCCTGCTATCTTTCCATCTTGGTTCCCTGAGCTATTCTTTACATAGTGATTTGATTAGGTTGGGTGTGGGCAGTGGATGGATGTTCACAGGGCAACTCTAGGACTACTCGGAGTAGCAGTAGGGCCAGCAACGCATGAGCTCAGCCTGATGGAAAGAAGTCAGAATTCAGTAGCTGATGGGTGCCAATACCAAGCAGACAATACTCATAATCTGCTTAAAATAAATGCACTTATGTAATTCCAGCAGCTTGGGAGGCAGAGGCAGGAAAACAGCAAGTTCAAAGCTAGCTTCAGCAATTTAGTGAGTCCCTAAGTAACTTAGTGAGACTCTGTCTCCCCATACAAACAAATAAACAAACAAAAAATGGGCTGAGTATGTGATTCAGTGGTTGCACACCCCGGGTACCAATAAAAAATAAATATGCACTTAAAATATGCATAAAACTGTGCTTTCACCTATGCAATTCCAAAACCTTAAGGTATTTGGGATGTCAAAAACTATCCACCAGTTTCTCCTACATGTATATAACATTATGCTAAGGAGTCACCTTGATTGAGCATTCAATGTGCTTATAACACCATTCATAGTTCTGTGAAAGGCAGTGAAATAGGAAAACCTTGACAGCTATTCTAAGTATCTGTACAAATAATTTGCACCATATAATTCAGTTTGGTTGCGTCGACTGCTCAGAAACACGTTTTAGACATCATAGGTACCAGTAATTTTTGCCATTGGATGGGACAGCCTCTTTTGTTGTTTATATTCTAATGGATCCATTAAAATTTTCTCCCCAAATAATTACTATCTCATGGAGGGTAAGGAGAAAGCATTATGTTAATCCTATATTCCTATTTCCTTAAAGTGGAATGCATATTAGACTCTCAATGAAGACTTTTGATTGAACCTGAGCAAATACATCCCATCCACAGCAGAATCATGGAAATGTCTGCTGCTGGTTCTGACTCATTTGGAGATACAAGCTAGAGTGTTTTCTTAGTTTCCATGAGAACTAGGTTCGAGGATTCTTGGATCTTTATCACTTATCCACATCCAAATATATTCTTAATATGTTTTCTTCTGTATTATGTAACAAACACTTTGCTTTGGATGAAACAACAAATGCCACCAAATTCTTAACTGAATCCAGGTACTAAGTGCCTTCCCTTTTCAGAAGACTATTTATCTTTCAGGCATAATGAATCTCATAAAAATGTAAAGTGACTAGCTACTCAGCAGTTCAATCAATGATTGATTAATTTAATTGAATGATTCATAAGCACTGGAGGTGAGAGAGAAAAGTTATTTTGCGAGGATTAAGTGAGCTTTAATACATGCATGGGATGTGAATGGGAGAGACACAGAGAGGGTATTCCATGCACCAGGACAAAGGAGGACTGAAACAAAGATGCAGAAGCAGAGATGCTCAGGCATATTAATAAGGCAATGAGAACATCTGACCATATCTGAAGAAGCCGACACGGAATCACTTATAACCTTGGAGTTCATGTTCACTTCAGCTCCTAAACTCACTGTTCTACTCTTGTTTGTTAGAATTTGCTCAGTTTTTACCCCCTCCTAGTGAGACTGTGATGGATTCAGATACCCGTCTCCACTCTCAGTCACGGTCATTGTTTCAGTCTCCTTTAGGATCCAGTGTGAGCCAAGGTGATGATGGAGATACCAAATAAGATAAAATCCATGCTATTTTATAGAAACTCAGTGTATACGGGAGGAATGGAAGCAACAGGTCTTCATACCACTAGCTAGAGCATGGTGAAGACCTTTTTGTACTCAAGGAGGCCAAAGAAACATTCATATTCATGTGTTTGGGGAGGGTTGGGGCAGTTCTTAGACCACTGTGGGTTTTCTGATGAGAGTTTTCAGAGTATTGAAAAGTATAGGTGATAACAGGCAAACTAGGTGAGCATCGTTCTGAGCATGAGATGCCTTTGCATATGTGATTAGGAGGGGAAAAACTGAGAGTGGGAAGCACATTGTTAATTCTTTTAGGACAACATTGAGTGGACATATGGATATTTATAAACATAGCTAAGGTTCAAGGACATCAAAACCAGGACCCTATATTCCTTGCCATATTTAAATAGAGGCCATTATCTTTGAATCCCATAGTGTTTCTCTGGATTCCACTCCCTTCTCACCCTAGTTATGGAATTTTCTCCAAATGTGAATATTTGTCATTGTCTTAATTTTCTTTACCCATTTTTCATTCTTCTTGGTACACATGTTCCTGTCTTTAAGTGATACACTGTTCAACTTCCAATGTGTTTGAAAATTTATATAAAGGAATCATACAATTTATATTCTATGCCTTTTTTCATTTTCACTTGTATTTTACCCATATTGCTGTATTAATATACCATACTATATTTATCCATTTTAATAGGATGTCTGTTTACATCGTGTCTACTGTGGGGGCAGATGCAATCATGCTGCTATAAATATTCTAAGACATGTTTCTGCATGCACGGGGAGAAGAGCTTTTCCCATGGAGCATGTGTGTGAGCAGAATTTGGGCTCAAAGGTGTTTTGTGCATGTCCAATTATGCTGGACTGGGTAATGCCAAGCAATTTTCTAAATTGGCCATATCAGTTTATACCTCCACCCACAGTGTGTGAGAAAGTCTATTGGTAGAAATTCGCACCTTTTATTTGTTGGGAAAAATGTAGTTGTTACCCCTCATTTTTGAAAGATATGATCAATGTATATACAACTCTATTTACTATTAGACTAAATATTTTATTACACTGTACTCTGGTTTTTATTGCTGCAGTCGAGAAATCAGCTATCATTTCATAACGGTTCCTCTGTAAGTAATGTGCCTTTCTACTATGGCTTCTTCTACAGTTATCCTCTTGTCTTTGGTATTTTTTAATAGTTTGCAAAAGTACAGATTAGGTGTGTGATGACCCTGAAGCTATTAATTTTCACAGTTCTAGAAACTTCTCAGACACTGTCTCCTAAAAAATACCTTCTTTAAATTCCTTATCTATTCTCATTCTGGAATCAAATTAAATGTATATGAGATATTCTTATTCTGTATTCATATATCCTAAATGCTTTCTCTTATTTCCCATCTTTTTGTGCTACATTTTGCATAATTTTGTAAGTTACTTCTTCAATCATATTTTACACACCTTTAGCTCTTCCATCACATACATATTACTTTCTCATACTACATTTTTTTATTTGAGAAAGACATTTTATTCTTCTTGAAAGATACCTGGTAATCTGCACTTTCTTAAATTGAAGCATTCTTTTTTGCATATATTAAACATGCTTAATTTATGTTGTTTCTCATAATTCCTGCACTTATTGTATTCACACCTATGATTCCATGATCTGTTTTGGTTACCTGTTCTTATTCATGATGCATTGGTTTATTGTGTGCATTTTGTGATTTTTTTTTACTGATGCCATAAACTAAAAGCTATCTTCTTAAAAATTATTTGAGACCATGACTAAAGGAAGTTTCTCAGTTCATGCAGTCTGTGTTTGCTTCGTGTTTGCCTGGGATATTACCAAGCTGAGGCCTTTTTATTTTTCCAGTACTGTCATACTACAGAGAATACAAGTTTTGAAAATGGTAAAGTTCATAGCAAAGTGAGTCAAATACAGTGGTAAAAGGGGGTTGCAGAAGGCTAGAAATCTAGCACATGACCCCTTAAATAACCCACACCCTTTTAAGAGTTTTAAAGAAAGAAATGCAGGCCCGCTACTTGTGTTTTAGGTAAATTGTCTTGGTGGCAGTGTGGATATTAAATTTAAAGTAAGTCAAAGCCACAGAGGTAAGGTCCATTGAGGAGGGTCTGGATTATATACTATTTCAGGCAAGAAAGAAAACTAAAATTAGGACAGCAGAGGTAAAACAGTAGGAATGAGATGGATTTTTATAAATATCAGAAGGTAAAACACTCAGTTCTGCTGATGGACTGGAGGTTGATCAGAGTTCAGATAGAGATTAGATGACTCAAATTCTGACTTTGTGGCAATTGCTATTCATGGTGGCCATTCACACAGTGAAACTAGGATACGTGGAAGATTCTGCTCCTCCTCCAAAACTTCTTGTGCTAGTTGGCCTTTGCAGGAAGTCTGGAGCAGTGAAAAGCAATGTTGAACAGCTTTTATTTGTTTTTACTGCTTTTATTTGTCCTACAAGAACTTATTTTTTCATTATGTGCCAACTCTGTACTACATTAGTCTGATTTTCAGGGGAATGTTCAGGACTATAGACAGAATTGCAAGCTATCCGTACAGACATTAGAGGTTAAATCAAGAGTATTATGGAGTTGACTACTGGACATTTCTAGTGAAAATAAAAAAGGAGCGTCTTAAATGAGAGTCTTGGAGATGCTGATGTTTTAGTAGTTAATGAATTAGGCAACTGGGAAGGAAAAGAGTGGTAAATAGAGTAGAGTAATAGAATGCAAGGATGTATATATTTCATGAATGAAATATGAATACAAACAACTTAAAATAAGTCATCATACAACTGTAATAAATTTAGGATAAAGCACAGGTCATAACATATTCTCTTGATGTATGAATTTCACTGATAACTTCAGGTAAACAAGATCCTGCAGAATTATCTGGTCCAAGTACTTGGGATATATTGAGAATGCAACAGAATACATAGATAAAACCACCAAAATTTAATTTCAAGTGGAAGAAGAAAGAAACATTAATAACCCAAAGTTTATGAATGGTCTGAGGGAGATTTTTTAAAGAATTTTACAGAGTTGAAAATAACCTCTAGTGGAATGATGGTTGAAGTAGACTGGTGGTAGATAAAGACAAAATAAGAGAAAAATGACAAACTATTCAAAATGGGAAAAGATAGATTCAAGAACTGGTTGAATGGACAAGTAGGCAATGTATTATCTGAGATACCAATAACATTTCCAGAAAAGAGGGTGGGATAGGGAGAAAGTGTACATATTTTACCCATAGTTAAATGACAGCTTCGCCCCTTTGGGAGTCATAATCACCACAGAGGACAGAGCAAACAAGCTTGAGCACACACAGTATTCTGAGCACTATTCTAGGATGGTACAGTCATGAGCTCGTTCAGACCTTCTTCAACTCTTGTGATAGCAGCAACTCCTGTCTCCCTTCCTCACCTCCTCTTTTAGAAGATGAAATGTCCGAGGCATAGATGATTTAAATAAATCTCCCAATGCCAGTTAGTAAATGGAAGAGCCACAATTTGACCTCAAGCAATGGATGCCAAAAACAGCAACCCTAATGTGACACTTGACATATCACAATCTCATTTACTTCTCAAATAAGCTCTAGAGGATATTTCCAGTTTTTTTCTCTATACTCTACTTCTGGCCTCTACTATGTCTCACATCAGGACACAGTTCCTGGTGCCCTAGAAGTTACAGGTCTTTTGAGTTTTTGGACAGACATAGAAAATCATGACTGCTGCAATTCAAAACCAACCCCTTACAGCTGTGGCTTTTTCCATTCCTAGGAATTG
Organism: Aplodontia rufa; assembly: GCA_004027875.1. Taxonomy (NCBI): domain Eukaryota; kingdom Metazoa; phylum Chordata; class Mammalia; order Rodentia; family Aplodontiidae; genus Aplodontia; species Aplodontia rufa. The sequence continues at coordinate 84,183 of PVKS010004569.1, forward strand.
TCCTTCTGAGGAGAAAAGGGAATTTGATGGCTCTGGAAAGGTGCTGGAATGAAGCAGGGGCAACTAAGATTTGGAGGAGGATCCTGTTCATATGGATATAATACAGTGGGAGGGAGTTACACATGACCAAAATAGAAAATTCTAGATAATAAATTCTAGTGAATTTGTGAACTGACATTTTTTTTTCAGAACGAGAAATGAATTACATGTTTTGCCTCCCACATACAGATGGTATAAATGTTTTAATTACTGAGCAGTTGATGTAGCAAATTTTAAAAAAAGATGCTTGAATAAAGAAATTATCTGTCATTTCAGTATCTCAATAAAGGAATTGCCTTCATTTTAATGCATTATATACAGTTTATTCAGAAGAAACATTTCATTGTCTCCTTGTAATAAAACAGTGACATAAACATTTTATACAGTAAATTAATATTGTCTTAATGAGTATGTCATACCCCATGAAGTAAATTTAAGTTTAAAACTGGGCATTTCTGCTATTTCTTTTAATTTTTCTGTTGTAGCCAATGCTGTGATGGACATGGTGATTCATTTAACTGCTTCTGCTGAGTGGCTTCTTTAGAATAAATGCTCATAAAGAGGATTCATTTAGTGCAAATTAATATCTTGTGGGTTTGCTATGGATGAGACAATTGTCCATGTTTATTTTTTTCAATGTATTTATTTTAAAGTTTTCAATTCTTATTTCCTCCTGGAAGGATAACTTCTTAGACCTTAGATAATTTGGGAATTTCCAAAAAGGAACAACTCAAGGGCTGATGTCATAAAGAACTTCTGATACTGAAGATTTTTTTTAAAGGGAATCAAAAGCAATTGAAGCTTGTACTAAATCTCTGTTGTCCCTCCCACCACATTCAATTCCTCTATTGATGATTTCCCTCACCCCATATGCCTTTCTAGTAGCCAGGTGCTCTCAAGCCTGGGGAAGTGGTGACTGAGGCCAGACTCCTGCTTCTGGGATGCAATAAAGAGCAAGTACTCAATGCATAAGCAAGTGGAGACCTGGGAGAATGGATGGATTTTCCTTGTTGAAACAATAATTTCTCCTGGAGGTCTTGTCACATATTCTACCATTATTCCTGTGTGCTCCTCAGACAGAGACTGACTCATCATCCCTATTTTCTATTGTCCTGTGACATTAGTGTCCATATTTACTCTCCTTACTAATTGTATGATAGGGCTTAAGCAAAGAACTGGAGAATTGAAGGAAAGCCCTCGAACATTGTCTCTGCACAGCTGGAAAGAATTGCATCCCACCGGATCATAGGTCAACTCCAAGGTGATGTCTAACCCATGGAGAGTGGAAGCCCGGAGTTTCACAGCTGTTGTTCACTGTCCCAACTGATTCACTTCATACAGTAATGAAGATAAATCCACAGGACCTTTGTAGAACACTTCAAGGTGCTCAATTCTAGGTTAGAACTTTGAATCCATATATATTAGGAGCTCAATCTGGGACTAAGCCTGGCTATTTTTGCTGTGTGGGCTGACAGCTAAAAGCTTAATGAGGTTGTCATTTATTTCCAAAATACCTGAAGGATCCAAGGCATAATATTCTGAATATAGATTGGTATTTTTGCTCAGGTAAAAGGACTTGGGAGCCTTGCCTTCAGAGGTCTCTATTCTAGGAGTTTCCTGTTTGTTTTTCAAAATCAGTTCACTTCAAGACAGTTCAGTGAAGAAAGTGATTAGGTGCTAGATGTATGGACATGGCCTCTAGATTATTAAACCACTACATTCATGAATAATCTGAATTCAATACCTGTAATGCCATGAAAGACAAATTACTATGAAATCTCTCATGGATGATCATTTAGATGTGACTCTAGCGTAAAACCACCTTACTTGGAGAGAGCTGCCTGAGGTGATTAGGCTGGCATTTAATTTTATTTAAGTGTGCGAACACTTTTAATAAGGCTTGGAAGTATTATAAAGTTTGCAGAATCTTTTGATAAGAAAAATGTTTTATTTTGCTTGATAACACATAGAAAAGCCCTCTTATTGTGATTAGCATTTGAATAGCAGGATCATCTTAATACTCTTGTTATTAATATGACAGATTTGATTTTCCCAAAGGTGACAATTGAACCCCATTCTCAGATCAGTTAATCCATGTATTTATGTATATTGAACCTTACTACCTTGTAATTTGGTTCTGGAGTGTATTGGATTTCCTCCTGCCTGGTGGGGTTCATACACAAATTCAAATCCCCAAGTTACAAGCTATATTCTGGATGTGAAGACATAAGTTTCTTCCTTGTATTTTGATGACTGTCCACATGCTTTATGCTGGCAATTGGCAGTCTCTAACATCATTTGTGGGCTCATGAAATTCTGTGAAGCTGCATCTGTTTCTGACACACAGCCCTCAGTTGGGACTATGCCACTCAAAACTAATGATGGTACCTGAACACTCACTGGTGCCAATGATGCAGAAGGGAGAAGCAGAAATTAGGACCAAGGACAGAGCAAAGATGAGATGAGCCCTCCACTTCTTCTTATATCCATTTCTGGAACCCTTATGTTCCCCCATGTGAACTTATGACTATTTCTTTCCCTTCCTATTCAAAGAGTTGCTCCTTTTCTTCCCTGACCCTCAGCTTTCCTCTTCCATTGGCCCATGCTATGCAACTTCTATCTTCCCCTAAGACCTCCTTCCTGAACATATGTTGTGGCCAAGTCCGTGCTTCCTGACTCTACATGGTGTGTTACTGCTCACCCAGTGCATCTTGCCTCTTAAAAAGGAAATCACTTTTCTACCTGCCACTACCAACTTGTTTAGAAGGAATAGGGAAAGTGCATACCACTGAGCAGAGCAAGAGTACATAAATCTTGACTGCTAGCATATGTCACATGTAAAGCTGGACAGAAATTAAGATTCCGAAAAAAATATCATCACCTCTTTGCTAGTGGTTACTGTTGCCTGGCTTTTCTCCCAGCTTGCACTTGAATCCATTAAATTCAATCTGCATCTCTCCAACAAACTTCTATGAGCCCCATGTTTGGTATTACTGATATTTCCAGTCTTTGTTGCCAGCACCTTCTGAATATAGTGATATGATTTCTTTCTTTCAAATCTTCCACTCTTTCTTCTCTGAAACAATTCCTGAAATCCCTTTTATTCTCTTGGCTTGCATGACTCTTACCCATTCTTAAAAGATTACCTCAAGTTCTACCTTCTTCAAAACAGGGTAGAAATCTCCCAAAATTTCCTGCATGGCTACTGTTTGGATAGTTCTAGGAAGAAAAATACAGTACTTTCAAGCTATAGCCATCTTCCCATGGCAACTGGAATATGAACTATGCTGTTAGAACGCCAGTAGAATATACCATGATGGTCAGACACTTGCAAAATGAGTTCAGGACAAGAATGAATTAGAAACCAGCAAGTCAGAATTCTAATTCCTTTTCAAAACTAACCAGATATATAACTTTGAGAAACTTAATTTTCCTGATTGCATTTCAGTTTTACTTTTATACAAAAAAAGAATGTGGTAGGAACCAATTGTCTTTCATATGAAATTTCATCAAAAACAATTTGTTAATAATTTTAGAAAAGTGGCATTTCACGTATTTTGCCAGATTTTGAATAAAAATCACAGGGTATACTCCAAACTTAGCAAGTATAATAAAATTGGTAGTCAATACACATTAAGAAAAAGAATAAGAACCATAAGGAAGTACATGTAAACTATACTTGAAGCAGTATCAATATTTGAAACTACACCATGTATTCATGCTTTAAGTATGTGGCATTTATCCTATTATTTTGACAGCAAGCATCTTTTTTCTCTCCTTAATTTTTTTCAACAAATAGTTTCCTGCTATGCCTGCATTCAAGTGAAAATACACCTAAATATGAAAATTAAAAGAAAACTTGTACCAGTAAAAATGGTGCATACTGTGTACAGACATTATGTTAACAGACTCAGAGTTCTCCATAGGATCCGATGGCATGCCTGTTCAAAATTCACCTGGAAGGACTTTTATGCAGTGCTGGACATCCCTGAGAACTTCCGTGACTTTAACTATTTCTGGTCTGAGAGCTGAAGTCTGCACTCTCCGACCTTTCTGGAGTTTTCTCCTTGAGAATGGAGCAGCAGGTGTGTTGGTGCAAGAATAATGGGTGGGTAAAGAAGTAGGAAGATTTTTCAATTTTTTTTTTAAGAGAGAGAAGGACAGTGAGAGAGAGAGAGAGAATCAATTCTATTTAGTTTTTCATGTGGCTTTCATTGCTCCAACACATTGTTGTGTGTGTCGTGCTGAGGTTAAAAAGCCCACTTCCTTGTGCATGCCAGGCAAGTGCCATAACCACTGAGCCACCAACCCAGCCCTGTAATAAATTTTGATAAAAAAAAAAAATAACCCTTGCAAACAGCCAGCAGCAACTCTGCTGAGCATTTGGAAAAGCAGTTGGATCCAACTTTTGAACATTAAAGAAAGAGAAAATTCGTTCTTTTGAGCTGGTCTGAAGGGAGAGTGACATGGCCCCACTAGGGCCAGAGAGACAGGATCACAACCTACTGCTGACAATGGCTGCTAACAGGCCGGAGCTTTAGTCAAGTCACACTGCCAGCATGCACCCTATTGCTGACAGAGACGTTGACCTTTGGTAGACTTGATTCACAAAAATAACGAGAGGCCAGAAGGAAATACATTTGCATAGTATAAGGAGTGTATGTGTTACTTCCAGAGAGGAATTTCATGTATAATAAAAATGCTAAGCATTCTTGTCCTTCTTAACTAAATGCATAACCCAGGGGTCAGTCACAACCAGAGTGCAAACCCTCATGGCATAAAGTGGATGCAGGACTGGTGGAGTTTTAGTCTTTTTAGCCATCTTAGTATAGAGGAAGGAGCATAATTGATGTGATAGAAAGAGCTTGGAGTTAGAAGGTAAATTCTTCTTCCATATTTTCTTATTGTGACTCTTAACATAAGGCTACTTGTTCTTGATGAGTGTTAGCTACTTGAGCATAAAATGAGAACAGTGCTGCTATGAGAACTGAAGGAAGAAACTGTACAAACAAGTTTTAAGATATCTTCAGTCTTGCACATTTGAAAAAATAATTAAGTCACAGGATCATGTATCTATATTACTTTAATCTGGGCCCTCCCCAAAGGAGACATAGGAAGGGTGTAAATGTGCAAGGTTTTTACTGGGGAAATGTCTGCATGGGAGAAAATAAGGAAGGACATCAGGAGTCCAGGAGGACTGGCAGGCCTTGATGCAAGGGATTTGAGTAAAAGAGAGAGGGAAGAAGCTTGGAAGGACTTGTCAGACTCTTGTGCTGTCTAAGGTTGGGCAATGCCTTCTGGAAGTCTTTAAATAAAGGTGGCTATTGCAGGAGTCCTGTGTCTCCTAAGAATGGGTGGGTCTTAGCATCCCTCCAACTTGGAGAGGTATAGCTTTTGTGCAAACACAACAACAGACACCAACGTGTGACATCTGGGTCAATGATGCTCTGTCTGGTTGGCAGTCTGAGAAGAGCATTCTCATGACTGTGATGTACATTTCACACACACACACACACACACACACACACACACGTCCTCAGAAGTAGTAACCTGACTGCCAAGAAGGAGCTAGTCATAAAGAGGTAGATGTAGGGCACAGCTGCAGGCAGAAACAAGAGCTGCTGTGAAGGTTCCAAGAATAAATGAGCCATACCATGTTCAAGGAGGTCAATTTGGCTGGAACTCAGCAAGTGAGAGAAGAGTTGCAGGCAGTGAGGTCAGAGAGGTGGCGAGAGGCTGATATGTGGTCTCATAGGTAATGTCAGGAGTTTGGTTCACAATTTTTAGCATAAAATGCAAAGACATGAGAGTAATTTTTAGGCAGGAGAGTAGCGTGATTTAAAGTTACTTTTGTAAAACAGTCTGTTGGAAGTGTGGAAAGTGAATTGTGTGGACAAAAGTGGAAGAAAAGAGACTCAGTATAGTCCATGTTGAAGAAGAGGAATGGGAACCACGAGTGGGATGGTAATGGAGGAAGTGGAAGGGAGTGAACTGATGTAGGACAGGTTTTATAAATCTCATCAACAGGGATTTTTGATAGATTGGATGCAGGGAAGAGGAAAACAACACAAAGGATTGTGCTTATATCCTTGCCTTTCAGAACACTGTTGGTAGCACTGTATTTTTTAAAGAGTAAGGGGAAACAGACTTGAAAGTAGGGATCTCAATTCTTCTGGGTAAGATATTTAGCATGTGATGCTTATTAGACATTCAAGGAAAATGTATAAAGAACATAATCATATAGATGATTGGTATTTAGGGAGGAACGAGATCTGGAGATATGGTTCAGGGGATCACTGATGAATTGATCATATGTAAATCTGTGATACTAGATTAGATTACAATACAGAATAAAGTAAGCAGAGAAAGAAGGATGCCCTAGGAACCATTCCTCATAGTACAATTTTGAGAAATCTCTAAGAGATTGAAAAAATAGTGTGAGTGGGAAGCCAATGGAATAACATTACAGAAATCAAGAGAAATTCTTCATTTGAGGAGGGGTGATATCTCACAACATTTTGAAATTAAGTAAACAGATTGAAGAAGTGGCCATTTAACACTACAATATAAAACTCACTATTATCCCACTGTGATAGGCTTACAGATGCTTAATGATTGGTCAAGGACCATGCTACCACTATATAGTGAAGCTCAAACTCACATGTAGCTCTATTATTAAATGTAAATGTAGATGTTTATATTAATCCATTATTTGTTCTTTCATGAAAGCTGTGATTGATTGCTCTACATTAATCATGCTGAAGTTTTTGTTTTTTCTCCTCAACTATATTGGAATCTCTTCAAAGCAGAAATAATGATATCCCTACCCGCTCAGTCTACTTCATCATCAAACATAGAACTCGACTTAGAGAAGATGCTTGGAATTGGCTCCTTGGTTGGGAGATAGTTGCGTTGTGTCATGATAGATGATGTTGGCTATTCAAGCAGAAAGAGCAATGGCCAATCACTGCCACACTGCCTAACACATGTGGCTGTTCCTTCTCCTTCAGTGAGAAGAAAGGTGTCCCTTGCCCTTTCCGAAGTGAGTCCAGAAGCCACTTCTGAAATAAGCAGAAATTAATTGGGGAAATTCAGTATTGTGTTACGAATTGTACATGTAGCGTCTGCCCAAAGCTCATGTGAGAATGTTCACAGTGGAATGATCAGGTTATGGGAGGCATAACTTAGCCAATTGCCTGATCCAGTGATAGACATTAACTGGGTGGGCACTATTGACAGGTAGGGGTGACTGGAGGATATTGGTCTCGGGAGCATTACTTTGGGGTACATATTTTGTCCCTGGTGAGCAGAGCTCTCTCTCTCTCTGCTTCCTATTGTCACGTTCTGAGTTGTTTGCTTCATCTCCTGCCATGATGCTGTTCTGCCCCACTCAGGCCCACAGTAATGGAGTTGACCATCTATGGACTTTGACCTTGAAATCTGAGTCCCAGATACTCTTTCCTTCCTCTATGCTGTTATTGTCAGGCCTTTCTGTCACAGTGACAAAAAAAAAAGTGCTGACTAAAACAGTTTGGATCTCCTTAAGCAATTTTTTTTTATTCTCAAGTTTTTTTTTTTAAATTTTTTTATTTTTGAGCAACCTTACAAGATTTTAACAAAACAATATAAAATGTGTATAAGATGTGTATATATTCTGGACATTGCAACTGTCCCCAGGAGTGCCCCCCCAATTACCCTCCCTTATCCCTCCCTTCCCCTTCCCATTATAACTCTAAAAATAGTATTAAATTGTAAAGCATTACATCTT
>PVKS010004570.1:0-91927 GCA_004027875.1 Aplodontia rufa
AGTTCTTTTTATTTTTTGAGACAGGGTCTTACTAAATTGCCCAGGCTGGCTTCTAATTTGTGATCCTCCTGCCTCAGCCTACTGAGTAGCTAGGATTACAGGCATGTGCCACATGCTAACCATTGCATTATTATTTGAGATTGTCACCTAGAATGATTAGACCTGAAGGAAAAACAGAGTCCTCCCCACAAGAGCAGATTTGTATTGATATACAGCCTGATTGGGCCTCTACTAAATTCCCTCTTTGTTGTCCCTAAAAATAATGGCAGTTAAAGTGAACTTAAAAGAAAGCAAAGAAGTTAGAAATGCCACTCCCCTTTCTTTTTACAGTACTGGGGATTGAACCCAGGGGTGCTTTACCATTGAGCTACATCCTCAGCCATTTTTATTTTTATTTTTCATTTTGAGACAGGGTTTCACTAAGTTTTGCAATCTGGACTTGAACTTGTAATCCTGCCTCATACTTCCATGTAGCTGGGATTACAGATGTGTGCCACCAAGCCCAGCGCATTTTAGACGCTCATATATTCAACCTCCTTACTTTTCGCCTGCTGAGGGCAAAGAAAGACCTGCTCAACCAGACCCTCAGCTTGGGACCCATCTAGAAACAGTTTAATTGGAATGAAATGTGGATAATTTATTAACAATCAGAATTTCACAGTAATGAATAAAATATTTTGCAAGACAAGTTTTTGGCATTTCAGTTACTAACTTCCCTTGATTTTTAATTTAAAAGCCAAAACTGCAACTTGGAAGTATATATTCAAGTAGTATTTCTGAAGGCATAGTGTACAATTATTGCTTGCCGCTCTTGCCTTTGCTTCTGATGTTCCTGCTTCTGTTACATAAGTTCCTATGGGTTGGGTTCCCAAACTATTTATAAAACTAATTCTTAAGGTTGGGGAAGTTTATGTTGACAGTACTATGGAATCTAATGTAGTGAAAAAGACTACATTTCATGTGTACTTTTCATTAAGTGTGATCATCTTGCAACAAATCTTGAGGTGGTTAGCGTAACTCTTATTTTCCTTATTCTATAAATGAGGAAAAGAGGTTAAGAATATAGAACTAATCAGTGGCCAAGCTTGGACTTGAGTCCAGGTTTCTGACCAAAAATTCTATGTTCATTTTACCTTAATACTTGCCTTTCAAGCTAGAATGTTCTCCTGCTATGGTTGGAGAAACTACAGTGCCTAGAGAGTGGGAAACAGGCCATTTTGTGAGTTGAAATATTTGAACAGCTTTCAAAGGGAAAGAGGAGTGGGTTTGCTTTTGCTTTGGAAGGTAGAATGGTAAATGGCAGTTACAGCTGTGCTGACGTTTGGCTAACAGTATTAAAAACTGATCAGGAATTGGAAGGCTGTCCTTCCCAGTTACCACATAGTAGCAAAAGCGGTGATGCCCCAAGTGTAGGGCAGATTAAGCTCAATCCTGCCCTGTTTACCAGAGTCTGTTCTACTCTTTTGTTCCTCTTTCTTTGCCTCCTACCTCTGAATTCTTTCTTATCTGGACTTTTCTCTTCATTAGTTTCATGTCTTCTCTTCTTTAAGCCGTGAAGAGGTGTTTTTTTTTCTTTTTGTTTTTCTGTTTTTTTTTCTTTTCATTTTTCTGTTTTTCGGGTTTTTTTTTTTAATTTTAAAGACGGAGAGAAAGAAAGACAGAATCAACTTTATTTAGTTTTTCATATGGTTTTCATTGCTGACACATTGTTGTGTATGTGGTGCTGGGCTTCGAACTCGCGTCCTCATGCATGGCAGACAAGCACTGTAACTGCTGAGCCAACGCTCCAGCCCTTTTGTTTTTTAAAGAGAGAGGGACAGTGAGAGAGAAAGACAGAATCAATTTTATTTAGTTTTTCATGTGGCTTTCATTGCTTGGACACTTTGTTGTGTACGTGGTGCTGGGGTTTTTGAACCCGTGTACTGGCACATGCCAGGCAAGCACCATAACCGCTGAGCCACCACTCCAGCCCCTAGAGGTGTGTTTTTACTACATTAAATTATCTTTTGGCATTGTGTGTGGTAGCACACGCATGTAATCCCAGTGGCCCAGGAGGCTGAGGCAGGAGGATCTTAAGATCAAAGCCAGCTTCAGCAATTTAGCAAGGCCCTAAGCAGCTTAACAAGACCCCATCTCAAAAAGAAAAAAAAAAAAGGGCTTGGGATGTGGCTCAGTGGTTAAGCACCCCTGGATTCAATCCCCACTACCAAAAAGAAAAATAAATTATTTCTTGGCTGGCCCCAGTAGCTTATGCCTGTAATTCCAACAGCTCAGGAGACTGAGGCAAGGAGGATCACAGATTCAAAGCCAGCTTCAGCAATTTAGCAAGGCCTAAGCAACTTAGTGAGACCTTGTCTCAAAATGGAAAGGGCTAAGGATGCGGCTCAGTGGTTAAGCATCCCTGGGATCAGTCCCTGGTACCAAAACAAACAAACAAAAACTTCTTGATAATAATTGAAAAGAACTTTTGTTTACTTGGTTCATTTCCCCATGTTTGGAATATTCTTATTTCTTCCATTTTGTAAAAAAGTGAAATAGTAAAATATGGTTGTGAAATTTCTAATTTTTTCCAATACTAACTATTTCTACAGGGAATTTTTTTCCTTGACTCATGCTGGGCAGCTGCTCTACCACTCAGATACATCCTCAATCTTTGTCTTAATTATATTCCTAAGTGAATTCTTTTACAGGGATTATTTTAAAACTGGAAATAAAAGCTGAAGAGGAGGGGTTGGGAACATAGCTCAGTGGTAGAGCATGTGTTTAGCATGTTTGACTCCCTGGGTTCAGTAAGCATGAGCACATGTGCACACATACACACACATACAACCCACAACAGAAAAAACCCCACAAATTTGATGGCTTGTGCCTGTAATCGCAGCTACTCTGGAGGTAGAGGGATAATAAGTTTGAGGCCAGCCTGGGCAACTTAGCGAGACCCTGTCTTAAAATAAAATTTTTAAAAAGTTTTTTTTTTTTTAAAGTTTTAGTCAATTTGCTAGAAGGCTAGAGTTTAGATTTCTTTCTTTCTTTCTTTCTTTCATTCATTCATTCTCTTTTTTTTATTGTTGGGAATCAAATCCAGGCCTCACATGTGTGTGTCCACTGAGCTACATACACTCCCAAGCTAGATATTTGTTGAAAAATCAGTCTCCATGCCGTGGTTGGTCAGAGGTAAGGTTGAAAGATTTCAGATTATTGGGGAAAATGAGTTGAGAAAGTGATTGGCTCTAGGTGAGGGGAAACAGGTGAGAAACTGAACAAGAGTTCTGTCTGAGCAGGTACAATATGATGCATTTTTTATTTATTTTGTTTTGTTTGTGGGTCTAGGGATTGAACCCAGGACCTTGTACATGTTAGGCAAGTATTCTACCTCTGAGAGGTAGAGCCCTGCCATGATGTTTGTTAAAGTAGTTGGAATTGTACTGCTGTTGTTTGGAGCCTTTGGAGATAGTGTGCAAGAGCTAACGATAGTGTAAGACCGTTACATTTCAGCTGATGTTCAATGATGCACAGTCCTCCCAGTCCCTCTAGAAGTACTCTTGGTAAGTGAGGAAGATTACCCATTTATTTTGAAGGCTGTTCATTTGATGGAGGGGCTTAACTGCCCTTGAATCTGTCTCTTGCTAATTTTCACTAACCAGTCCTATTCTCTCCTGGATCTTTCCAAAATTCAGAACAGCTATTTTCACTTATTGAGTCAGAAGTCTTTGTGTTGTTTCCAGGGCACTCTGAACCAGAGGCAAGCTGATTTATTAGAGTCTGCCCTTGCAGTCTTGTTTTAGAATTGCACACATTACCTCCTTAGATCCTCTGAGGAGCAGAATCTGACTGGGAACCCTGTCTGCCCTGATCCAGACAATATAAGTCAAGTGATTTATTTCAGCTCAGGGCTATATTAATTCCCTTAGAGCAGCCCTGCTGTGCTGTGACACAGTAGATTTATGGTCAGCCCATACTCCTTCATGGCTTCAGAGAGGTAGGTCTTGAATATAGTCTTCTTTCACATATCCAGCCTCTTCTTAGGAACTCATGGACAAGAAGATCAAATCATGACCTTTGGGCATCTGCTCGCTTCAAAAATTCACTTCCTCTCTCAATTGCCTCTTTAAGTTGCAGAACCAAAAATACCATGTATCCTCAAAAGCTCAGGGTTTTCTATCTAGATTTCAGTTACAGAGATACATTTGAGGTTTCTTATTATGTTATTGTTCACTTCCAAATGACATTCAGGGATGATAATGTTTTAGGCTTGGCAGATTGGTCACCTTGTTTTATGTGGAACTCTGGACACCTGGAAAGGCTTCTAATGTAACTCTCAGCATTGCCCCTCCTTTGTGAACTGCTTCTGCCTTGGCCTCCTTGTGATGGGGTTGCCCCCTTACTTGCTAGTGTTGCCCCAGTTTTCCATGAACCACAATTTGTGACAGGTCTCTAAATTGTTAAGAGTGACAAGTCTACTCTCTTTTCCTTCTGCTCCTCACTACCTTTTTCTTCCTCATTTCTTTTATGAACTAATGCTGTCTTGAACTGGTATCTAGAGATGCATTCTTCTGACTTTACTATATTGGTAGTAAATGTAACTGAAGACCATGTAGGCAGGAGCATTAATGCATTACCCTTATGGGTTACAGAAGGAATTTTCTTGGTGCTCTGCCTACATGGTGTGCTTTCTCCTTCCTAGCTGCTAGCCTGCCAACCTGCTTTTAAATATTAGAAATGAATAGGAGACCATCAGCCCCTTCTTGTACCTAGGGACATGGTATCTTTAGGACCTCAGTAGACTGAGTAATAAATAGTATTTTGCTTACCTGCTTTCCACATAAGCTGCTGATTATAGGTCAGGTTTGGAAAGGGGAAGGAAGGGAATTGGGAGTTTTTAGGAGTAGCTAGGACTTGAACAATGGTGACATAATAGTGAATATTACTGAGTTGAGGGAAGGAGTTAGCTGAGGGAGGACAAAGCATATAATAGAGTAGAGATCAACAACTTTTTGTAAAGAGCCAAATAGTAATTTTTTTAGTCATTACAGGCCTTATAGTCTCTTACAATTAATCAAATTTGTCACTGCAGCTCAAAAGTAACCACAGACAATATGTAAATGAATGAGTGTGACTGGATTTCAACAAAATTATCTAATTTTACAGTCTTTCATGACATGAACTATTCTTTTGATTCTCCCCCCCTCCAACCACTCAATAGTACAAAATATAATCTTATTTTGTGGACTGTATAAAACAAGTGACAGTCCATCTTGCTGATCTCTGTCTAGATCATAGAGGAATAGGAAACAACACTGGTTAGAGGGCCAGGCAACCCAGACTCCTGGGTCATACTTAAGGGAGTATGAAAAAGAAAACCAGTTTTGTGATGTAATGAAAAATTTAAGGGAATGATATTTTGTACTGTGTGTGTGCCTGATCTCAGTATTTATTAAAATGGAACATTTTTACAAAGGAAAATCTCATGCTTATACAAGTGGAGAGAATAATGTAATCAAACACCAATGGTGATGTAGTTCTCGCCAGCTTCAACAATGATCAGTTCTAGGCCCTTTGCATTTCTGTTTTTCTTTTTATTTTTCATTATGATTTTTTATGGTGCTGGAAATTGAAGCCAGGGTCTCATGTATGCTAAATATTCATTCTATCACTGAACTTCTCCCTCAGCCCCAGTGTAAATTTTAGAATCAGCTTGTTCACATTCTACAAAAAAGTCGAGGAGAATTTTGATTGAGATTGTGTTGAATCTGTAGATAACTTTGTGGACAATTAACTTTTAAAGACAGGGACAGTAAGAGACAGAGAAAAAGAATCTATTTTTATTTAGTTTTTCATGTTGCTTTCATTGATCCAACACTTAGTTGTGTACGTGGTGCTGGGGTTTGAACCCACATCCTTGCACATGCCAGGCAAGCATTGTAACCACAGCTCCAGCCACAAAAATTGACTTCTTAACAATATTCAGTATTTTGGCCCATGAACATAGTCTATTTTTCAATTTATTTAGTTCTTTAATTTTTCTCTGCAGAATTTGGTAGTTTTCAATGTTTACTTTTTTTTTCGATATTGGGGATTGAATTTAGGGAACATCTACTTCTGTCTACCTCTGAGCTAATCTCCAATTTTTTTAAAAAATTTTATTTTCAAGACAGAGACTTGTTAAGTTGAACAGGCTAGCTTCAAATTTGTGATCTTCCTCAGCTGCTAAGATTACAGGCACGTGCACCGTGCCTATTCAGATCTTTTACATATTTCGGATCAGATCTCTAGTATTTCATATGTTTTGATGTTAATATGAAGAGTATTTTTAAGATTTCAATCTCCAGTTTTTTGTTGATAATATATACATAGAAACACTTGATTTTTGTATACCAGTGTTATATTATGAAACCATGCTGTACTTAATAGTTCTAGTAGCAATTTTTTTCCGTTAGATTCCATTGAACATTCTGTCAGTATTGTCTGAAAATAAAGACAATTTTACTTCTTCCTCCCTGGTTTGAATGCCTTTTATTTTTTGTGCTTGCCTTGTTGCACTGGCTGGAAACTCTAGCACATAAAGAGAAGAAGTGATAGCAATGGATTTCCTTGTCCATTTTCTTTCTTTCTTTCTTTTCTTTTCTTTTTCTTTTTTTAAAGAAAGAGGGACAGTGAGAGAGAGAGAAGGACAGAATCAGAATCAGTTTTATTTAGTTTTTCATGTGACTTTCATTGCTCTGACACCGTTGTCTACGTGGGGCTGGAGTTTGAACTCGTGTCCTCGCACATGCCAGGCAAGCGTGGTTTGAGTCACCGCTCCAGCCCCTTTTTCTTTCTTTTTTTCTTTTTTCTTTTTTTAAAGAGAGAATGAGTTTTATTTATTTTTCATCTGGTTCTGGTTTCTCAGACACCCAATTGTGTATGTTATGCTGGGTTTCAAACACAGGTCATCATGCATGCCAGGCAAGTGTTCTAACCTCTGAGCAACCACTCTAGCCCTTTTTGTCCATTTTTTGAGGGGAAAATATTTCATCTTATGCCATTCAGTTATTAGCTATGGATGTTTCATAGAGGAGGTTCCCTTTTGTGTTTGTGTGCGGGTGCTCATGAGCACTACTAGAAATTGAACCCAGGTGCATCCCCCCCCCCATAGTCTTACATGTTGGAGGGAATTGTTGCTACATATTCATGCTTACATAGATATTGACAAAGTCAGTTAAGGCCAATCCTAGTCCAGGATCTCCCCTACTTCATCCATACCCTGATCTCATGTCTCCTCTATAATACCCCCATGCTATAATTGAAAATGAGCATATACATGTATATTAATTTTTGAAATTTCTGAGTTTCTCTGCATGCCAGTGTATAGTTAGGCTTCTCCTGGGAGTCAAGTGTTACCTGTTGTATTGATAACCTCCATTATCCCTCCCTTTCTCCCCTGCCTCCCCCCCTTCTCTCCCTACCTTCATAGTTATGGTTCGCCCAGGTTTTGTGAAATTTCAACTATGGTGAATTATTACATAAACTTAGCTAACTTCCATCCTGTCTTAGGTTTTACTCTAGCTTCCACATAGGAGAGAAGGCATTTGGCCCTTATGTCTCTTATGTTTGGAATATTTCGCTCAGCATAATTTTTTCCATTCCATCCATTTGGCTGCAAATGCCATGATATACACTCTAATAGCAGAGCGTAACTCCATAGTGTGTTTATGTGTGTGTGTGTGTGTGTGTGTGTATGTATGTATATGTATATGTGTATGTACTTGTATGTATGTTTTTTAATCTATTTATCCAGTGAGGGGCATCTGGGTTGATTACATAATTTAGCTATTGTAAATTGAGCTACCATAGACATTGATGTAGCTCTTGTCTCTGTAGTATGCTGATTCTAACTCTTTTGGGAAAATACCCAGGAATGGGATAGCTGGAACCCAGGTGCTCTTAATTACTGAGCCACATCCCCATTGTATTTTTATTTTATTTATTTATTTATTTATTTTAAAGAGAGAAGGACAGAGAGAGACAAAGAGAATCAGTTTTTATTGAGTTTTTCACATGGTGTTGTTGCTCTGACACTTAGTCGTGTACTTGGATGCTGGGGTTTGAACCCATGTACTCATGCATGCTGGGCAAGCGCAGTAACCACTGAGCCACCGCTCCAGCCCTCATATTTTTATTTTGAGATTGGATCTCATTAAGTTGCTTAGGACCTTGCTAAGTTCCTGAGGCTGGCTTTGAACTGTTGAACCGCCTGTCCCATCCTTCTAAGTTGCTCTCAAGAGCTACATCAATGTCTATGGCACAAGTTCTCCAACCTGGAGGATCTGTGGTGTGGCCTGAGCCTAGCAGAGCCCTCAGGGTGGGGCTGCTTGAGGCCTTGACTTCCTTGTGGGAATCCCTGTTTCTGCACTTAGATGGAATAAAGAAAAGTTATTCTGGAGCTTTAAGCTTTACTATTATTTTCATTTTTGAGCTTTAGAATTATTTAGGACTAGTTTTTCCTTTTTTCTAACCTATTTCTTCCTTTGGAAAGGGAATATCTATCCTGTGCCTGTCTCACCATTGCTTTTTGTGAGTAGATAACTAGTTTTAATTTCATCAGCTCATAGCTGAAAGGAGTTTGCCTCAGGATAAATCTTGTCTTGAGTCTTAGTCATATCTGATTTAGATGAGACTTTGAAGTTAATGCTGTAATACTTAAGACTTTGGGGCTGTTGGGATATTTTGCATTTGAAAAGAACATGAATTTGGAGAGCTATGAGCTAAACACTATTAAGGTTTAATGTGCCCCTTCCAAAATGCATGGGTTGTAAACTTAATCCCCAGCAGCATTGTTGTGAGATGGGGTCTTTCTCTAGACCATTCTCATGATGTAGTGAATGGAACTGAGAGCTTCAACCTCATGATTAGATTAATGCTGATAGAAGTATTTGAGGCTGCTCTCTTGTATTGTCTTGTTCTTCCACAATGGGATAATGCAGTGCAAAGGCTCTTGCTTGACACAGCCCTTGACTCTTGGACTTCCCAGCCTCCATTACCGTGTGCCAAGTGTACTTGCAACACAGCGTAGATATATTTACTGTAACTTAAGTTGGAAGCCATCTTGAGTCAGGGAACAATGCGGCCAGAAAGAAGCCATTTTTAAATTCCTTAACAGGTATCCCCATTACACCTATGGGCCTTTCCTGTACCCAATTTTTATTAGCCAGTTGCATAATTTGTACCCCTGAGCTCCTCCAGAGCTTCACTCCAATCAGAGTGAAGGGCAGTGCTGCATCAGGTTAGGGATAAATCTCTGCAGACTTCCCGGGCAGGTGTGCTTGATCTCTGGATCCCCTTTGGGAGAACACACACTTTCAGGTACAAGATTTTCTTACACTTCAGTATTTCTTTCCTTTTCTTTCTTTCTTTCTTTCTTTTTTTTTTTTTTGAGAGAGAGAGGGACAGTGAGAGAGAAGAGAGAAGCAATTTTTATTTAGTTTTTCATGTGACTTTCATTCCTCTGACACTTTGTTGTATATGTGGTACTGGGGTTTGAACTTATGCATTCAGGCAAGCACCTTAACCGCCGAGCCACCGCTCCAGCCCCACACCTCAGTATTTCTAACAATTTTATTTGTAACTCAGGTAAGCTTCTATGGTTTATAAATTTTCTAGTTTGTGATATTGTGTTGTAGCAGCACAAAATGGATGAGACAAAGCTTTTTTTTTTTTAATAGAATTTATTTCTTTTGATAGAATTCCCAAGTTAGTCCATCTGGGCCTGGAGTTTGCTTTGAGTAAGTTTTTTTCTGATCTTAATTGGCTTTATTTTTTTTTTATTTTTACTTTTTTAAAGAGAGAGAGGGACAGTGAGAGAGAGAATCAATTTTATTTAGTTTTTCATGTGGCTTTCATTGCTCCCACATTTTGTTGTGTACGTGGTGCTGGGGTTCAAACCTGCTTCCTTGCGCATGCCAGGCAAGTATGTAACAGCTGAGGCACCACTCCAGTACAGTTGGGTTTATTTTTTATTCTAGAATTGGGCAACTCTTTATTTTATAATATAGAAGTGTGTGTGTGCATGCACGCGTGCACACTTGCTGGTAATTGAACACAGGGTCATTTTATTGTGGAACCATGTCTCCAGGCCTTTTTTTGTTTTAGTTTGAGACAGTCTTGGTAAGTTACTGAGGCTGTGATTGAAGTTCCCATCTCCTGCCTCTGGCTCCTATGTTGCTGAGTTTATAGGTACTTGTCACTGTGCTTGGCAGATTATTTGTTTGTTTGTTTTTTGGTACTGAGTTTGAACCGAGGGTTACTTTACCACTGAGCTACCTCTTTAGCCATTTTTGTTTTTTGAGACTGGTCTCAATAAGTTGCATAGGGCTTTGATAAATTTGCTGAGACTGGTTTCAAACTTGGATCCTTTTTTTTTTTTTTTTTTGGAGGGGGGCAGTACCAGGGTTTGAAAGCAAGGCATTTAACCACTGAGCTACATCCCCAGCCCATTTTATTTTTTGTTTTGAGGCACTAAGTTGCTTAGTGCCTCCTTAAGTTGTTGAGGCTGGCTTTGAACTTGGAATCCACCTGCCTTAGCCTCCCAAGCTGCTAGGATTACAGGTTTACTCCACCCCTAGAGTGTTTATGTATTCTTGAGCAAGCCTTGGTGTAAACAGTGTTTCAAGGAATTTGCATCATCTCAGTTTTTGCATTTGTTGACCTAAAGCTATATAGTCCCTATTATCCTTCTGTTGCTGTAGAATATGTAATGTTGTTGCTTCTCTCATTCCTAATGCTGGTAAATGAGTTTTTTTTTTTTTTTCTGGTGAGCATGGGTAGAGATTTATCAGTTTTATTATCTTCTCAAGAACCCACTTGTGGTTTCATTAATCTCTGCTTTTCCCTTTTTTGTTTCATCCATTTTTACTCATTTATCATTTCCTTTCTTTAGTTTGCTTTGAGTTTCATTGCTTTTCTTTTTTCTTATAGAAGCCGAGGTGTTAACTTCGAGATCTTGTTATTAGTATATTAAAATTTAATCTTAAGTGCTGCTTTAATACTTCCACAAATTTTGATATGCCATTTTTTTTCATTAGGTTCAAAATGTATTCTAATGCCCGTTTGTTTGTTTTATTTGGATACAGGGTTCTCCTTGAGCTCAAACCATCCTTCTACCTCAGCCTTTCAAGTAGCTGGGATTAGAGGCACCTGCCACCATGTCTGGCTAATTTCCTGTTTGATTTCTCCTCTCCCTCCTCCTCCTTATTTGAAGATGGAAAGAGTGAGAGACAATCAACTTTTTATTTTTCCATCTGGACTTTTTTTCTCCGACACTTAGTTGTGTATGTGGTGCTAGGGTTTGAATCTGGGTCCTTGTGCTTGTCAGGCAAGTGCTCCAACCACTAAGCCATCACTCTAGCCCTGATTTCTTCTTCTTTGACTCATAGATTCCTTAGAAGTATGTTAGTTTCCAAGTATGTGAGAAAATCCTTCTATTATTTTCTATATTTTCTACTTAAATTAACAAAGAATTTTTTTTTTTTTTTTAAAGAGAGAGGGCCAGTGAAAGAGACAGAAACAATTTTATTTGGTTTTTCATGTGGCTTTTGTTGCTCCAAGACTTCGTTGAGTACATGGTGCTGAGGTCCAAACTAGCATGCTGGGCAAGTGCTATAACTGCAGAGCCACTGCTCCAGCCCCGAGAAAGAATATATATTTTTTTTTTTTTAAAGAGAGAGGGACAGTGAGAGAGACAGAGAAAGAGAGAAACAATTTTATTTAGTTTTTCACATGGCCTTAGTTGCTCCAACACTTAGTTGTGTATGTGGTACTGGGGTTTGAACCCTGGTCTTCGTGCTTGCCAGGCAAGCGCCGAAACCACTGAGCCACCGCTCCAGCCCCGAGAAAGAATATTTTTAATAAAACACAACCATAGTATTATTATCCCATCTTAAAAAAGCACTATTTCAAGAAGAGAGACAATTTGAAATAATACAGAAAGGATCAGAAAGAGAGAAAACTATATCAGGGAAGTATTGTCAAAGGCCAATGGAGTGAATCAAGCAAGGGATAGGAATGGACAAGAGAAAGGGAAAGATAGACAGTTGTCAGGATAATCATAGGAGAGATCAGATGAAGAAGGCAGGATGACAAGGGATGGTTGTGTTGCATTAGACTGCAATAGCAATCAAAACCATGGTGATGAGGGCTGGGAGAGGGTGGTACACATTTAGAGTAGAACAGTGAATTTTTTAGTTGCCTGGAAGAACCTTGAAGTTTCTCTGTGTAAGTCAGGGAGTAGGAAGGAGAGAGAAATAGAAATAAGTTAGGATAAAGGTAAATTTGTCTTGCTGGTTATAGCTGGGAGGAAAGGAGATTAATACTTATTGGACTTCTGTATGTGTATGCTGAGCTTTTTATAGTTTGATGTGATTCTTGTAGCATAATATGTGGTATTTCTTATTTTCCACTTATAGATGAAAAAACTGAAGTTTGGAGATGATTAATATGTGGTCCGGAGCCACATAATTGTCAGCAGAGTTCTGGCATTTGAACCCAAATCTCCTGGATTATAATAGTTCTTTTCACTAGATACGTGAATCACAAGTACAGCCAGGCTGTTGCTCTTGGAAGCTCTCCCTTCTTGTGTCGCATGCTGTAAATTGTGTGATGTGACCCAGAACAATGCTGCCAGTCTTTAAGAAACTCTTGATTTTATATTTTGAACTCCTTTGAGTTTCTGTTTTTCAGCTAAAATATTCAAATTTCTTATTTATTCAGTAAGTCAGATTAGATAGGTAACACTCCCAGTGGTGTGTTTATGTGTGTACAGTTTTGGTATTTGTTTTGTTTTGGTAATATTTTCAACTTGCACAAAAGTGTTTTTCCCCCCTCTGGTTTTTTATTTCTTTATTTTTTTGGCACCAGAGATTGAACCCAGAGGCACTTAACCACTGAGCCACATCCCCAGCCCTTTTTATTTTTCATTTTGAGACCTTGTCTTGCTAAGTTGCTAAGACTAGTCTTGCACTTGAAATTCTCCTGTCTCAGTCTCCCGAGTCTCTGGGATTACAGTGTGCTCCACCATGCCCAGCCTTTTCTCCATTTTTTTGAGACATAATTTTGCTGTTACCCAAGCTGGTCTTGGGCTCAAAACCATTCTCCCACCTCAGTCTCCTGAGTGTTGAACACTGGTACTACAGTAGTACCTCACAGTGCCTGACTAGAAAATGGTTTTGAACATGAAGATTTTGAAGACTCCCATCTAAAAAATTGAGGGAAGATTGCTGTGAAGTTTGTATGGTATTTTGTTCTTAATATCTGCTGTAGTAACATTTTACTGAAATTCAAGTTTGCTTACATGTATAATATTGTTCAGAAATTTTACTTTTGTCAAGTTAGAATGAAGCATTGGGAAGAAATGTTTATTTTGTATGTTCTATTGTTTTAATACCTGGTTGGTTATATTGTATTGAAACTCTAACCAGTAATTCAGCAGTATTGCTTCAGTTTGTAATAATACATTGTTCATGCAGTAAAGACCTACAGGATTTTTTTTTTTTTTAATGTACTGGGGATTGAATCCAGGGGTGCTTAACCACTGGGCCACATTCCCAACCCTTTTTTAATTTTTTATTTTGAGATAGGGTCTCACTAAGTTGTGTAGGGCCTTGCTAAGTTGCTGAGGCTATCTTTGAACTTGGGATCCTCCTGCCTCAACTTCCCAAGATGTTGGGATTATGGGCATATACCACTATGCCTGGCAGGAAAACTTACATATAATAAAGCTCACTCTAAGTTGGCAACAGCAAAGTTAGTTTAATTAAAGTATATGGTAAAAGGTACTTGCTGTGCTTGCCTCCTGATTAGGGCCTATGCATTCTCAAACAGGCCTGTGGGAAATGTCAACACACATCTGCCACCTGAGGGTCTGTTGTTCAGAGCTAGAAGAGTTGGACCAAAGTTTTGGAGTTTTGTAAGAGGGGACCAGGTGTGGTTGTGAGTGTTGGGAGACATAGGTCCTTTCAACTGTATTTTGTAGGAAGTGGGTAAGGATAATGTGGAGGAGGGTTTGTCCTTTGAGACTGGCTATGAAAGATGAAGGAGGAACCTTGGGGTTAGGGGAATAATATACCAGTTGGAGGGAGCTATGTAAACTAGGCAGAGAGAGCACAGGTTTTTTTGTTTGTTTGTTTGTTTTTGTTTTTTAAACAGAGAGGGACAGTTAGAATAAATTTTTATTTAGTTTTTCATATGACTTTTGTTGCTCCAACACTTTGTTGTATACATGGTGCTGAGGTACAGACTCATGTCCTTGGACATGCCAGGCAAGTGCTGTTAACTGCTGAGCCACTGCTCCAGCCCTGAGACCACAGGTTTAAAGTTAGATAAACAGACCTGCTGCACTGAGAGGAGACCCAAAGGGTGACTTTGAAATTGTAAGTTAGATGGTATCGTGGAGAATTGGTTGTCAAGCAGGGAGATTTGGGCTGAACATTTAATATTCTTACTGTGTATGGCCAAAAACTTCCCATCTTTCTTGCTCACTCCGTATATTATTCCTATGTTTCTGGCTTCTCCTTCTCTACCAGTATCTTTACTTTCTTCCCCATTGAGAGTCTGTTGTGTGCCAGGCCTAGGGTTATCAGACAAAATACAGGATGTCCAATGAGGTTTGAACTTCAAGTAGACAGTGAAGACTTTTTTAGGGTATATCCTAAATATTGCATAGCGAGTACAAAGAGATAAGGTGAATGCTGTGGCAGAAATGTGCCAGAGAGGTGTAAGAAAAGAGGGGCCAACTGTCTAGAGAGCCAGGAAAACAGGTGGCATCTGAGCTGAATCCTGAACTGACATGTGAGCAGTTATTTCTCTGATGGAAATATGGTAAGGGACTTTCAGGAAAAGGGAATAGAGGGTGCAGAAGTGAAAAATGAAAGTAGGTGACTTGCCTGTGTGAGAGGGGAAATGAATTTGGGAAGGCAGGTGGGAGCCAGGATGTGAAGGATTGTGAATACTCACAGAGGTGCTTGACCTTGGGCAATGGGATGTTATCCTACAGGAGGGAAGAGTGGTGGGATGTTATGCATCAGAGTGTGGAGAAATAGTGTGGTGCTAAAGGACTGAAGGCAGGGAGAGTGTCTGGAGGCTGTAGTAATTGTGCAGCTGGATGGACCTCTATGACACCAAAGGAGTTTAGGATAGTGTTGCAGGGATACTGGGGATGAGGAGGGACTGCTGCCAGGCAAGGAACTTCTTTAAGTTATTGAGTTTTCTTCACAGTATCCAAATGTTTCTCAAGATGTATTACACCAAGGCCCTCTCTAGTCTCACAGCAGAAGCCACCCCTTGAGATGGAGAAAGAAAAGCTGGAGAGACTGAGCTGTAGGGAATAGGTGTGGCTCTTTGGAGGTAGACCTGTACCAACCCCTGCACTAGCATTTGGCTGCTGTGGAAGCTTTAGGTTCACCCTTTTCCTGTGGGCCTGATAATAACTAACACCACCTTCCAGGATGATGGAGGACAGAATGGGAGGACTGGATGAAATGACATGAATGGAATCCCCAGGACAGTGATCAGATACAGTGGGCCCTTGGAGTTTAGTTACTGATCAGCATAGAAAGGGCCCTTGGAGTTTAGTTTCTTTCTTTCCCTCATGCCAGTAAGGTTTCAGAGGATAGGAGAAGAGTGGATTTTGACTGGGGCTGTCAGTCTGTGCCAGGACAGCTGGTGATTCCAGAAGGTGGAACAGGTAAGCAATGAGTCCCTATGGTTCTTTCCCACATTTCATTCTGGAGATCAGAGAGAGCCCTACCTTTAGCTGTATGTGCTTTCCTAGGAAATGCTGTTGGGTATCTGAAGGAGTCATGGCCCTGAGTATAGACTTTCCCTTGATTTTCTGCCCTGCAAACTAGCAGAACCATGGCTTTCCCAACTCAGTAATAGATTGTGTGGAAGAGACCCTGTTTATGGTATGGTACCAAAAGATGAACCTTTCTCCCCACTTAAACCAGTCACCCTATTTCAAGTTTCTAGACCTTGGCTCACTGTCTGTCTGTCTATCTATCTATTTATGTATCTGTCTATCTGTATCTGCTATGGATTGAACCTAGGGCCTTGAGCATGCTAAGCTGCTAGTAAGCACATGCCCTGCCACTTAGCCTAGCCACACCTCAGCTAATACTACTATTTTAGGTCATATAATTCTTTGTTGTAAGGGATTTTCCTGTAGGATGTTTAGTGGCATCCCTGGCCTCTTCCACACTTGTCAGTAGTCCCCACTTTCTCCAAGTTGTGAAAACCAAAAATATCCATGGACAGTACCAAATATCACTTAGGGTGGAAAATTGCCCCTCTTGAGTATTGCTGCTTTATGTTTATACTCTTAAGTAGACAAAAGGGAAACAAATTCCATAGCACTTTTTATTCATTTTCTTTATCATTTTTAAAATTTATTTCATTTTAAACCTGGCTGGTAAAATGTTTGTTGAACATTTTTGCTAAACTGAATTTGAATTCTAATCTATTTTAATTTGTTTAGTTTAGCAAGACTTCCTTTGTGCCCTTATCAAAACAAATTCTCAAATCTAAAATTTTAAACTTTTTAAAAAGGAATTTTTTATATTGTTATATTTGAATCATTGGTAAAATACAAAAGAGTGTTTCATTTTTCATTTTGCATCAGTTTTTTATAAATGTATGATTATATTATAATGATGTTTTAAATTAAAACATTGCCAGCAGTTATTTTTATGAATATAGTATTGTGCAAGTTTGTAACTGACTGTCAAAATTCTGAACATAAGGCCATGGTTTGAAAGGGGCGCTTAATAAACATTTTCTTTTGTAAATATTCAGAGACCTTGGCTGAGGAAGGAATGACCAGAGGATACTCAAAATTTCTTGCATTCTGGCATTTTGAACTTTGGGAACCAATTTGTTTTAGATTAAATCTGGAAAAATCATTTGTATACTACAGCCAGAAATTCTTGTAGGCTGTCCTTTTCCAGCCTTGTCACTTCTCTGGAATGTTAAGCATTGTCAGTAGTTAACGGTCTTTTCAGCCACTTGAACAAAAAGAGATCTCCAGAAATGGATCTGAGAGGTCTCGATGTAAGATGATGTTTTTTATTCCCTTACTCTTCAGAATGCATTAAGAAGAGTTTTATGGTTCTGAGTTTGAAAAATCTAAGGAGCTTCTAGTTGTTTCTAAATATTTCCTTGTGTTAAATATTATACTAGAATAACAGAGATAAATCTTAGATCAGCCATGAGTGGGCTTTTCCATGGCTAAAACAAGTGGAAAGAGAGTTGGGGGTTTAGTGGCTTCTTTTCTCTCCCTTCCTCCCTCCCTTTCCCTCACCTTCTCTTTTTTTTTCTTTTTTCTTTTTTAAAGAGAGAAGACAGTGAGAGAGAATCCATTTTTATTGAGTTTTTCACATGGCTTTCATTGCTCTGACACTTAGTTGAGTACATGGGTACTGGATTTGAACCTGCGTACTTGCGTATGCCAGGCAAGCCCCGCAACTCCCGAGCCACTGCTCCAGCCCCCCTCACCTTCTCTTTAATTTTTTTTTTTCTTTTTGGCAGTACTGGGTTCAACTGGGCATTGAACCCAGGGCTTCACACATGCCAGGCAAGTGCTCTACTACTGAGCCGCATCCCCAGTCTTGTCTGGTTTCGTCCCTTCAGTTCCCTCTTCCCTCTTCTCTCTTCTGGTATTAGGAAGTGAATCCAGCGCCTTACACATGCTAGGCTAACACTACCGCTGAATTACATCTCCCACCCCTTTCTATTTTGTTTTGCGATAGAGTGTAAGTTGCCAAGTTGGCCTCAGATTTGAGATCTTTTGGCCTCAACTTTCAGAATAGATGGGGAGTTACAGGCATATACCACCGTGCCCTTTTGAGTTGGTGTTACTAATGATTAATTCTTTTTTTTTTTTTTTAAAGAGAGAGGGACAGTGAGAGAAAGAGAAGAGAGAGAATCAATTTTTATTTAGTTTTCCATGTGGCCGTCCTCGATTCGAGACTTTGTTTTGTACATGGTGCTGGGGTTCAAACCTGTGTACTTGCGTATGCCAGGGAAGCGCCGTAACCACTGAGCCACTGCTCCAGCCCGATTAATAATTTTTTTTTTTAGCAGCTTATCTTTAGTACTTGAGGCTTAGTGGAAAGAGCTCAGATGTCAGGCAAACTGGTTTCTTTACTCTTCACCATGTGTCTTCCTCCTTTCCAGCTCCTAGAGTAATCATGAGAATCAAATGTGCTACCATTTGTGCAGCAATGACCTTCTTTATTGGCAGCTGGTGGTCTCCAGGCTGCTTGCCCTCATATTTAAACAACAGAAGCAACATCTACAGAGTGTCTCAGCCTCCTCATTACTGGCTGGCTCTCACCCCTTCATAAAGCCTAATTTTTGAAATGTTCTTTGTCATCTCTTACCTACTCAGTTTTTTTCCCCACTCCACTGATTTGTCCTTCATTGGATCCATTTGGTCTTACTCACCATCACCTCCTTGCCATTGACTAAAGGGATCCTTTGGGCATGGTGATGAGCACAGCCTTTCCCCATTCACCTGTGCCTTCTTCACCATGTGGCCAGACAGAAAGGAAGGAGGTGTGAAGGGAAGGGGAAGAAATTGAAGAGCTATTGCTTTTATTTTCTTCTACAGCCCTGAGGCAGTGAAAGGGAAGTGCACCCCCTGGTGTAAGGAGAGGAAAATGAGTACTGTCTCTTCCTTCTCTAGGCTGGAGGTGAAAGCTGAGGAGAGGTAGATCTGAAGGTCATCTTTCTTCACAAAGTCATAATTTTCAACTATTATTTTAAATGCATTAAATATTAGTTGACAATCATACCCCAGTTTTATTTTTTTTTTGTACTGTGGGATTGAACCCAGGGGTGCTTAACCACTGAGCCACATCCCTAGTCCCCCTTCCTTTTTTATTTTGAGACAGGGTCTTGGTGAGTTGCTGATGCTGACTTTGAACTGAACTTGGGGTCCTCTTGTCTCAGCCTCTCAAGTTTCTGGGATATAGAATAAAAGTTGTCTTAAAAAATAAGAAAATACTGTTCTAACTAAAATAATTATTTTAAAATTATGCCTTCTTACCAAAAATTGAAATTTTTTGAGCAGTACTGGACTTCTGCCTCTGAATTCAGACTAAGCAGAAAATCACATACCTAAAGTCATCTTACCCTTGCTTTTCTTGTTCCTGTCTGTTTTAGGTTCCTTGAATACGTGTGCAGGTTTTTGACATGATAAGGCTCAGAGTTTCCTCTGAGTAGTAGTCCTTGACTTCTAAGTGGAGTACTATTTCAAGTCTAACTTTAAAATATGTACCTTAAATGCACTTTCTGAATGTGAGCTATAATTAATAAGAAAGGTTGAAAACCTGTTTATGTTGAAGATTTCATTTTAGGATCAGTCTGTTGTATTATGATTTACTTAATTAAAATTTTTTTTACTTGTTTCTTTTTTCAAAATTTGTTTTTTAATTTTGATAGGATACATAGTTTTATCAGATTGATTGTTAGTTTTGATTCCTTTAACATTGTCTTACTCCTCTGCACCTCCTTCCAGAGTTAGTTTTCTGTTGACTAATTTCCTCTATGTTCAAATCTGTTCTCCCCCCCCCCCACTCCCCGCCTATGTGTGTGAGTGTGGTGTGTGGGATTGAATTTAGGGGCACTCTGCCACTGAGCTATATCCCAGCCCTATTTATTTCTTATTTTGAGACAAGGTCTTGCCAAGTTGCTTAGGCTCTCGCTTATTTCCTAAAGCTGGTCTTGAACTTGTGATTCTCCTGCCTCAGCCTCCTGAGTTCCTGGGATTACAGGTTTGCGTCACCATGCCCAGATGCTCTCTTTGGTTTATAAACAAGGCTCGCAAAGTTAGGGTGACTTGCCCAAGATCACATGGATGGTGCCAGACCTGGGATCACAATCTAAGTCTCTTGATTATCATTCTTATGGACTCTTTACCATATATTTTTGGTATTTCCTGATATATAATTTTCAGTGGGAAAGAACTAAAAGCTAGTGTTGTTTGTTGACATCTATGTGTCATGGTATGTAATTTAATGTAAGCAGTAAGTAGAACAAACTTTAGTCGTTCCTTATAAAGGGTTTCTCAGACAAAGTATCTTTTAAGTTCCTGCTTTTATTTTAATAAGGCATTAGTCATACTTGGGTCATGCAGTGTGTTCTATAAATTATGGTAGCTCACATTTATCTTGTGTTTATGTAGGCTGCCACCCTGCTAAGCACTTTAGATTCATTATTTCATTTAATCCTCTCAGCATCCTTATAAAGTTTGTAGTATAACCAGCCCCCATTTTATGCTTGAGGAAACTGAGATTTCAGAGTGTTAAGTAAGTTGCCCCGGGATACTGATTTGATCCTATGGGGCAGTTAGGGCAGCCTTATGAATACTAGTTTTTTATTTATTTATTTAATCTGCAACAGAGGATTTTAAAATATCAAATAGCAATTAAATTTAAATGTTTTTAAATTTAATTTAAAAAAGGAGGTGAGTAGGAAGAGTTTAATGGAAAAGTACTGACATTAGTTAATGCAGTCCTGGTGTGACTAAAAAGGGAAGAATTAGGGACCACCACTGTAGTTCCTAAGAAGCATTTTTGTCTCCCATGTCAGGGTTAAAGGTACCTTTCAGTGAGGGAATGGCCTCAGAGATCCCTTGTGGTTTCCAGGACAATCTGTATTCTTTATTCAGTGTGGATCCTTCTGGATGCAATAAGATAGTTAAGATAAATTCATAAGGCCTTTTTGGCATTATTTCTGAAACTTGATTGGTATGTTAAGACACACATGGGTGGGTGGGTGGGGAGGGTGGTGTTTCTGAATCATTGAAATAAATTGCCATCCCTGAACTTGGATTTTTACACCGTTTTTCTGACCTTTGAACCCTGGTGAAATATCTTCTGTAACTAAGATGTCAGTACTTAATAGGAGGGAGGTTTCAGTTGAAAGTAGGAGTATGAAATTTTCCCAAAGGTTGGAACCTTGAACTGAATCTGATTAAATACAAATTTTAACAGATACAGGCAAAAAAATTTTCAGAACACAAATTGCACGTCTATATAAAAAGGGAAGTGGATGTTGTTTGCTGTGCAGTTTTTTCAACATTTCTACAAGTTGAAATGTTTTATAATAAAAGGTTGGGGGGGAAATAAAAGCAATTTAGCAGCAGTTTTTGTGACAAAGACTTGGAAATATTAGGTTACCATGAACTCATTGTGAACCTTTGCTATCTCCTTCAAAAGCAGGTATTTTTTTTTTTTTTAAAGACTAAGACTCCCTACCCCCACTTAGTGTCTTGATGGAGGGAAGTAATAATCATGCTGTACTTTGAGCTTGCCAGACCTGAGCTGTTTAGTACCTAGACCCACCTCAAAAATGGCTGTGTAGGGGCTAGAGTGGTGGCTCGGCGGTTATGGCGCTTGCCCGGCATTCGCAAATACACAGGTTCAAACCCCAGCAACCCACGTACACGACTAAGTGTCAGAGCAATGAAAGCCATGTGAAAACCTCAATAAAAATTGATTCTCTCTCTCTCTCTCACTCTCCTTCTCTCTTAAAAAAAAAGAAAAAGAAAAAGAAAAAAAAAAGAAAATGCCTGTGTAGACACAGATGATACAGGAATCAGGAGGTGTGGCTGAAGAATTTGTAATACTGACCAGGGAGGAGGGCCCATTTAAGGAAGCACCTTGGTAGTCTTCAGATACTGGGAGAGCTGTGGAGCAAGTATGTAGAAGTGTAGAGCTTAGATTGAGGCAGAGAAAAGAAGTTACAAGGAAAGAGACACTCATTTCCATTTCTTCTTCACTTGACCCTTCCATTCTGTGCCCCTTTAATTTGTCCACCACAGCAGCTCCAGGTTAATCGTTAGGAATTGCAGATCTGATTATAGGACCACCTTATCTTAATCCCTCTGTTTCACTGTCCTGTGTCAGTTGAAGTTTAGCACCTGACTGGCCCTCTAGGCCCTTGCCCACAAATTCTTCATTTTGATATATTTATGTTCCAGCCATACCCAAGTCTTTAGAGTTCTTTTGTTGAACCCATGTTTTCTCACATGCCTGTGATGTGTACTTACCACCCTCTTCCCCAAAGACAGAACTGGGGGCTAGATCTTTTTCTGGATATTGTACCTTCTACATATATTTGCCATTTTTTTTAAATAGCATTATAAAGGATAGGGCCCTGCTCACTATTCATTTACATAACCCATTTCTTCCTTTAGACTACAAACTCCTTAAAGTAGGCATCCCACTGTATAAATGTGGGTTCTGCAACCTCAGATTGAAAGCATTACAGTCTATTATGGGGAGAAAGGAACTGGTACAGCCGCTCTGGAGAGCAGTATGGAGACTCCTCAAAAAACTGGGTATAGAACCACTGTATGACCCAGCTATCCCATTCTTGGGTATTTTCCCAGGAGAGCTAAAATTGGCATACTCAAGAGACATAGCTACATCAGTGTTTATAGCAGTTAAATTTACAATAGCTAAACTCTGAAATCAACACAGATGCCCGTTGCTGGATGAATGGATACACACACACACAGACAACACATATACACACAATGGAGTTTTACTCTGTTGTTAGAAAGAATGATAGCATGGCTTTTGCAGCTAAATGGATGGAAATGGAAAAAATCATGCTGAGTGAAACATCGCAAACACAGAGATTTAAGGGCCAAATGTTTTCTCTCATATGTGGAAGATAGAGTAAAACGTAAGATAGGATATGAAAGTTAGCTAAATTAATTAATAAACCCACCAAAGTTGAAGTATCATATAGCTGGGGAAAACATAGCTATGAAGGTGTGGGGAGAAGGGAGGGAGGGGGAGAAGGGAAAAAGGAAATTATCAACACTGTTGGGTACACTTGACTCCAATGAGAAGCCAAACTATATTTAGGCAGGCATATAAACCCAGAAATTTCATTAATTAAAATACGTGTATATGCTCATTTCTATCTATAACATGGGAGAATTGCAAAGAAGACATGAGATCAGGGAATGGGGAGGTGGGGGAGATCCTGCACAATGGTCAGGCTTAACTTGCATTGTCGATACTATGTATGCATGAATATGCAACAATGATTCTCCTCAATGTTTAAAACTATGTTGAACCAATAAAAAAGAAAAGAAAATATTCCCCTCCTCAAAACATTGCATCTGTACTGAACATACACTGATTTTTTTCCTTGTCATTGGTCCCTAACCAGTGTAGTATAATAACTATCTGTATAGCATTTACACTGGATTTGGCATTATAAATAATCTAGACATGATTTAAAATTCAGGGAAGGATATATGTAGATTTTTTGCAAATACTACTTTTTTTTTTTTTTTTTTTTTTTTTTTTTTGCGGGTGGCTACCAGGGATTGAATCCAGAGGTGCTTTCTCTTAAGCTATATCCCCATCTCTTTTTTTTTTTTTTATTTTAAGAGAGGGTCTCATTAAGTTACTTAGGGCCTTGCCAAGTTGCAGAGGCTGGCCTCAACATTAGATCCTCCTGCCTCAGCCTTCTGAGCAGTACTACTAATTTATGTGGAAGGGACTTGAACATCCACAGATGTTGTACTCATGGCCCTGGGACCAATCCTTCATGAATATAATCACTGAGGAGTGATTATATTGTTCTAGTCATCTTTATATGCCTATATATTTATTTCTTTTCTGACTGGTTCCCATAGAATTGGTTCTTGGGTCCAGATGCAATGGAACATTCACTATAATTCCAACAACCTAGAGGAGGCTGAGGCAGCAAGACCCTGTCTCAAAATAAAAAATAAGGGCTGGAGTGGTGGCTCGGCGGTTACGGTGCTTGCCTGGCATGCACAAATACACGGGTTCAAACCCCAGCACCCACGTACACAACTAAGTGTCAGAGCAATGAAAGCCATGTGAAAAACTCAATTAAAAAAATTGATTCTCCAGCACATTATAGTGACACAGCAATATCTATGTTCATAGCAGCTTAATTTACTATTGCTAGACTATGGAAACAACCCAGATGTCCCTCACTGGATGAATGGATCCAAAAGCTGTGGTACATATATACCATGGAATTTTACACAGCAATTAGAAACAATGATATTGCAGCCTTTGAAAGTAAATGGATGGCTATGGAAGAAATTATGCTTAGTAAAATCAGCTTAACCCAGAGAACCAAGGGTCGAATCTCTCCACTCATCTGTGGAGGTTGGAACTAGACCCTGGCCATTCAGAAAGGTGGTCTATTATCATGTGTTAAATCCAGATAAGGTGTAATGTTATACAGCCTAATACTTTTTTAGAGATATTGTGGGTAAGGGAAGGGAGAGATACAGGTGGGAAATTGGGGGGGGGCACTCCTGGGGGTAAATCTAGTATCCAGAAACTATACACATTTTATATTATTTTGTTAAAAATTTGTATGGATGTTCAAAAATAAAAATTAAAATAAAAAAATTGATTCTCTCTCTGTCATTGTCCTCTCTTTTATAAAAGAATAAATAAATAAATAAAAATAAAAGGACTGGAGATATAGCTCAGTTGGTGAGCACCACTGGGTTCAAGTTTAGTATTCCAAACAATTAAAAATAAATAAAAGAGTTGGTGTTGGATTTGCCTTAGCACAAAATGTGTTGTTGAATGTTACTAATTGCTTCTTATTTTTTTAGTAGTCAGGATCCTGTAACAAAAGATGCTTGTAACTGAAAGATTTTTTTTGTTGTTGTTGGTATTGTGTGTGAGATAATCCTGTAAGATGTTTTTTATTTATAAGAAATCTAGGGGCTGGAGTGGTGGCTCAGCGGTTACGGTGCTTGCCTAGCATGTGCAAGGACCCGAGTTCAAACCCCAGCACCACGTATACAACAAAGTCTTGGAGCAATGAAAGCCACATGAAAAACAGTAAAATTTATTCTCTCTCTCTCTCTCTCTCTCTTTTTTAAAAAGGTCTCTGGTTTTTTTTTTTTTTTTTTAAGAAATATTTTACTACCGTATGTGAAGGTAAGAGAGATAACCCTATTCTTTTTTCCTCAGGAGATTTTAATCATTGTATCTCCTGGTAGATATAAAGGAAACTGGAACTTCTTGTGTGGCTTCAGATGAGTAATTAAGGTCAGACAGGGCTCCTAGAGCTGTAAATCCTGTCAAAAGTTTTTAGTGAGCACTGAGATATTCTTTGAGTATTTGGCCACCCAGACTGCAGCTTTCTAAAATGCAGGGTTTTGGCCCCAGTCACTGAGCTGTTTCCAAGGACTCAGCAGCCTCCCCTTCAAGCCCCCTCACTTCCCAATGCTCCATCCCCCGCTTTCTCCCTCAGCCACCTTCCGCAGGCTGTTTCCACTGAGGAAAAGGAATTGTATCATATGTCTGCAATCCAGAACTGCTATCCAGAACCTGCACTCTTTTGACTCCTTTGCTGATGCAAGTAAGGGTGATAACCTGCTTCCTGCCGGCATTGAGGATTATATCCATATAAGAATTCAACAGAGAAACTGCAGGAAGACCCTTACGACTGTCCAAGGATTACTGATGATTATGATAAAAAAAATAGTGAAGGTGTTTAAGAAGAAAATTGCCTCCATTGGTACTGTAATGGAGCATTCAGAATATGGAGAAGTAATTCAGCTACAGGGTGACGAGTGCAAGAACATATGCCAGTTCCTGATAGAGATTGGCCTGCTATACAGATTCAATACAGTCCTCATCAAGATATCAATCTCACTCTTTACAGATAGAGAAAGCAATCCTCAAATTCAGAAAGCAGGTGCCTTAACTCCGGGTGCTAGATTTTATCAAAGGCCTTTTCTGCATCTATTGAGATGATCATGTGGTTTTTGACATTATTCTGTTTAAGTGATGAATCACAATTATTGATTTGCATATGTTGAACCAGCCAGCCTTGCATCCCTGGAATGAAGCACACTTGATCATGATGAATTATCTCTTGACATGTTTTTGAATGTGGTTTACTAGTACTTTATTAAGAATTTTTGCATCAGTGTTCATCAGGGATATTGGTCTGTAATTTTCTTTTTTTTTTTTTTTGTTTTTGATGTGTCTTTTGTTATCATAGTTATGGTTGCCTTCTAAAAAGTGTTTGGGGGGGTTGGAGCAGTGGCTTGGAGGTTGGCATGCTTGCCTGGCATCCACAAGTACCAGATTCAAACCCCAGTACCACATACACAGGTATCAGAAACAAAGGCCAGATAAAAAAATAAATAAATGAAATTGATTCTCTATTCATCACTCTTTCCCCTCCCCCATTAGAAATTAACAGATAAATAAAAAGTATTTGGGAGAGTTCCCTCCTTTTCAGGAATAGCTTTATGAGAAGAGGTGTTAGCTCTTCCTCATGGGTGTTGTAAAACTCAGTGGAGAATCCGTTAAGTCCTGGGCTTTTCTTCTTTGAAAGGCTATTAATGGGTATATTGATTTTGGTATCTCTTACTGGGGTGTTTAGGCTTTCAGTATCATCATTTGTTAATTTGGGGATGTTATACATGTCTAGAAATTTGTCCACGTCTTCTAGATTATCTAATTTAGAAGACTACAGTTTTTCAAAATAGGTTCTGATAATCCATTGGATTTCGATGGGGTCAGTGGTGATTGTTCCCTTTTTGTTGGTGATTTTGTTGATTTGCTTCATTTCCTTCCTTTTAGTGAAATTGGCTGGGGATCTGTCAATTTATTTAGTTTTTTGAAGAACCATCTCTTTGTTTCACTGATTCTTTTTATTTTTTTGTTCTCAGTTTCATTGATTTCAACTCTGATCTTGATTATTTTCTGTCTTCTACTGGGTTTGGAGTTAGATTGTTCTTCCTTTTGTAAGGATTTGAGGGGGAGCATCAGCTTATTTATTCATAAGTCTCTCCTGATTTTTAATGTAGGCACTCAGTGCTATGAATTTTTCACTTAAGAATGCTTTCATGGGCCTGGAGCAGCCCCTGCCTACCCAATGCCCCATGTGCTGGTCAGGGCCTCTTTTGGTTCTGCCTGGCATATGCTCAGGACCACACCAGGAGGACCCACGACCAGAGCAGCCCCTGCTTAGCTGAAGGACCTGCCCAGATCTCTTCTGGTCCAGCCCCAACACATGCCCAGGACCAACCAGAGGAGCATCCCTGCCTGGACCAGCCTCCAGCTCCAGGCCTCTTTTGGCCTGGCAAACATTCAGGAAAACCAAGGTTCAGATCTGCAATCTTGAGCCTGGATCCAAAATGTGGAGCATAGCAAGGACCCAGGCAAAAGCATTGTCAGGAAGGTGATCATTAAAGAGGTGGTGGCTCATCTGTCCCTTTGACGTGCAAGGAAAAACGACCTAGAGAACTGCCCACCTTCCCCACAGGAAATCTCAATTAGAGATACAGAAGAAGCACTTCAAAACAAAGACTCAAACTAGGAAAGGTTCACCTCAAACCCAAAATGCCTCTAAAAATGATGCTATGGATGGGGACCGAGATGAAAACCTTGAAAAAATCATCAGTGATCTGATTACTAAAAGGAACAATGAACTAAAAGAAGATATAATGAAGGGACTAAGTGAGAAAATTCAAGAGATGAAAAACTATTTTCAAAGAAATAGACAAACTCACCAAAGCAAGTAACAGAGCTAAAGTCTTCAATTATGAGAGGAACCATGGAGGAATTTAATAATAGACTAACTTCTATAGAAAACAGAACCTCAGCTCTTGAACAAAGAATGTCTGTTGAGGACAGGCTGAGTAAGCTTTAGTGTACAAACGACAAAAAAAAAAAAAAAAAACAACAAAAACTCATAGACACGAACAGAATTTTCAAAATGTCTGGGATGAATTGAGGAGAAACAATGTAAGAGTAATTGGGATATAGTAACAAACCAAAATGCAAACAAATGAGATAAAGAATATTCCAGTGAAATAGTTAAATTTTTCCCCATATAAAAATAGTCAGATATGCACATCCAAGAAGCTTATAGGACACCAAATAGGCCTAATCAAGTGAGAAGCTCACCAGGACACATCATATTCAAAATGTACAACAAGAAAATCAAGGAAAGAATATTAAAAGCTGCAAAGGAGAAATGCCAAATCACATTCAGAGGCAAACCAATAAGACATATCTGATTTTTCAGCTCATACCCTGGAAGCAAGAAGATCATGGAAGGTTATTTTTCAACATCTGAATGAACACAGTGTGCAGTCAACAATGCTATAGCCAGCAAAACTCAGCTTCAGATTTGAGCGGGAAATAACTTTTCACGATAAGATCAAACTTAACAGCATTTGTAAACAGAAAACCAGCATTACAAAGAATCCTCAAAGATAAACTCCAGATAGAAGAACAAGCAAGCTTTCCTCAACATCCACAGACAGAGGAAATTCAATGAAGGTACATACTATCAATAGATAACCAAGACAGCACAGAACTTAATAATAAAACACAATGACTGTAAACTGAAACCCCATAACTATTGTAACACTGAATGTGAATGGTCTCAGTGCACCAATCAAAACACACAGACTAGCAATTGGATCAGAAAACAAACTGCAACAATATGTTGCTTACAGCCAATGACACCCACAGATTGAGTGTGAAAAGATGGAAAAAAATCTACCAGGCATACGGCCCAAGAAAGCAAGCTGGAGTTTCAATTCTTATATCCGACAAAGTGGACGTCAAATACAAATTAATCAGAAGAGACAAGGAAGGCCACTACATCCTAGTAAGAGAGAATACAACAGGAAGATATAACCATAGTAAATATGTACTCTCCAAACACCAATGCCCCCAACTATGTGGAAAAATTGCACCAAGACATAAATCCACTTGTGGACCTCAACATGATAGTAAGGGGGGGAGACTTTAATGGTGCACTATCACCAATAGACAGATTGTCAAATCAAAAAAAACTCTGAAGAGATATCCAGTCTATACGAAGTCATAAATCAAACAGATTTAACAGACATCTACAGAATATTCCACCCCAGATTGGCAAGTATACCTTCTCAGCAGCGGGGCTGGAGCAATGGCTCAGCGGTTATGGCCCTTGCCTTGCATGCGCAAGTCCGTGAGTTTGAACCCCAGCACCACGTACACAGTGAGATGTCTGAGCAATGAAAGCCAAATCAAAACTAAATAAAATTGATTCTCTCTCACTGTCCCTTTTTCTATAAGTAAATAAATAAATAAATAAATAAATGCTTTTATGGGGCTGGAGCAATGGGTTAGTGGTATTGTGCATGCCTGGCATGCATGAGGTCCCAGGTTCAAACCCCAGCACCACATACACAACTGAGTGTCAGAGCAACAAAAATCAGATGAAAAACTAAAGTTGATTTTCTCTCTCTCTTATTTAAAAAAAAAAAATGCTTTGATGCTTTCCCAGAGGCTTCAATATGTTGTATCTTCATTCTCATTTACTTCTAAGAATTTCTTGATTACTGCTCTCATGTCTTCTTGGATCCATTCTTCATTTAATAGGTTATTGTTCAATCTCCACGGATACATATGTTTTCTCTTATAATTTTTGCTGTTAATTGCTAGAATCATGGTGTTATGATCTGATACATGGGATAATTTTTATATTTGCTGAGATTTCCTTTGTGAACTAGAATGTGATCTATTTTGGAGACGGATTCATGTGCTGCTGAGAACAAGGTATATTCAGCCAATTTGGGGTGGAATATTCTATAGATGTCTGTTAAGTCCATTTGATTTATGGAGTAGTTTAGGCTGGAGATCTCTTTATTATTTTTTTGATTTAATGATCTGTTGGTAGTAGAGGAGTATTAAAGTCTACCAGTATTATCATGTTGGGTCCATAAATGGTTTTATGTCCTAAAATATTTTTTTCACATACCTGGGAGCATTCGTGTTCGGAATGTAGAGCTTTACTATGGAAACATCTTCCTGATATGTTGTTCCATTTACTATGACTTTAAGGCCTTCTTTATCTCTTCTGATTAGTTTGTGGTTGAAATCACTTTGTCAGATATAAGGATTGCAACACTAGCTTTTTTTCTTGGTCCTTAAGCCTGGTAAATTTTTTTTCCAACCTTTCACCCTCAACCTGTAGATGTCTTTGGCTGTAAGTTTTGTCTCCTGTAAGCAGCATATTTTTGGATTTTTTTTTTTGGATCAGTTTGCTAATGTGTCTTTTGATTGATGCCTTGAGATCATTCACATTCATTGTTCGAATAGTTAAGTGATTGTGTTGGTTCTGTGCTGTTTTGGTTGTCTTTTTTTTTTTTTTTTTAAAGAGAAAGACAATTTTATTTAGTTTTTCATGTGGCTTTCATTGCTCTGACACTTCATTGTGTACGGTGTGCTGGGGTTCGAACCCATGTACTTTGGCCTGTCAGGCAAGTACCATAAGCATTGAGCCACTACTCCAGCCCTTTGGTTGTCTTTTAATAATGTGTACTTTTATTGAATTTCCTCAGTTTGTGGGATTTTAGGATTGATTCCTTGTTCTTCTATCTAGAGTTGATCTTTGAGAATTCTTTGTAATGCGGGTTTTCTATTCATGAGTGGTTCAAGTTTTATCTTGTGAAATGTTCTTATTTCCCCTTATAATTTAAACCTGGGTATAGTATTCTTGGCTGCAGATTGTGGTCATTCAGAGATTGAAATATCTCCTTCCAGGATTTTCTTGCTTCTAGGACCTGAGTTGATTCTTATTGCGTTGCCTCCTAATATGTTTTGGCATTTCTGTCTTACAGCTTTTAATATTCTTTACTTGATTTTCCTGTTGTACATTTCAAATATGATGTGTCCTGTTGAGCTTCACATTTAACTGGGCCTATTGGATATCCTTCCTGAATGTGCATATCTGACTACTTTAATATGGGAAAGTTTTTCTTTAACTATTCATTAAGAATGTTCTTTTTGCATTTGTTTGCATTTTGAATTCTTCTTATATCCCAATTACTCTTATATTGTTTCTTCTGATTTTTGTCACAGATATTTTGAAAATTCTGTTAATGCTTTGTGATTTTAATTTTAATTTTTTTTTTTTTGTTATCTGAGTGCTCAAGCTTACTCAGGCTATATCATCATTGGACGTTCTGTCTTCAAGGTCTGAGGTTCTATTTTCTTTAGAAATTAATATTTACTAAATTCTTCCATTGAGCTTTTGATTTGGTTGACTGAGGATTTCAAGCATTAAACTTCTCTTTTCAGTGCATCCATTTCTTTGTTGAAGAAGTTTTTCATCTCCTGTGTTAGCTATCTTATTTTCTCTAGATTTTCTTTTAGGTCCTCAATTTAGTAATCTGATTGTTGATAGTTTTTTTTAGGTTTTTTTTTCCTGCTCCACATCCATAGACTCCATGGTTTGGGAGTTGTGGTTTTGAGGTGAATCTTTTCTAGACTGATTCCTCATTTTTGGATAATTTCTTGTTGAAGCTTAAAGTGAAATAAATTCTTTTTCACCTTATTTTGTGTGAGAGACTTTGTGTATGCATGAACTGTTTGTCTGCTATTTTTTGCTGAATGTGAAGTGTGGGTTGTTGTCTGGGATTGGGTCCTGAGATTCCTCTCTGATTTTTCCCCTGTGGGATCTTGATGATAGATTAGGGATTTCTGTTACCTTCCTTTCTTGGGTTGTGGTTCAATCATTGCTAGTTGAGATCAATAGCAGGTCACTAACTTGTGAACTATTTTTGACCTTTATGGTATCCAGTGACTTCTGAGGTTTTTTGGGCTGCTACTGCGCCAGAGAATTCAGGTAGATTTATGCTCTGAGGAGCTTTACCCTGCTGTCCACCACTGGGGGACTGTGGCTCCAGAGGGCATCCAGATTCCAGGCACAGGTACATGAGTGCAGAGAAGCTCTCCCTCTGTAGGACATATATGAAATTTTCCAGACCTCCTGGTCCCAGACCCTGTGCTCTCTTGTTTGCTGCGGACCCTCCTTAGGTAGTCACATGGGCTCTCCAATTTTGTGAGGGTGACTAGACTAAGCTGGAATCTCCTGTTCTCCTGTGACCCAAATCCCTCTTGAGCTGGTTGATGTCTGGGCTAGTTCTAGAGCTGCTTTTCTGGCTTCTGCCTCAGAATGTCAGCAAAGTCTTGGCAGGATTGTGGAGAAATCTCTTTGGAAGTCCTGACTCCTTCTTGCCTCAGCTGTGGTGAAGATGGCTACTGCCCAACCTCCTCATGGACAGGCTGCAGAGCTCCTATCTGCACTCTTCCTATCTGCAACCGATGATTAAGACGGCCAGATAGTGGAGACTTCTGATTTGGTTACCAGACTCCTTCTCGCTTGCCTCTATGGTCAAGATGGCTGTTGCCCGACCTCTTTACGGGCGGACAGGAAGATCTGCTCTTCCCTCCACCATAGAGAATCTATTGGGTTGTCCCAGTTTAGGTGCAAAGCAGAGCTTGTGTCTGCACTCTGACTGTCTACAACAGGCAGTTTGGGATTTGGCAGGATTCTGGAGAAGTGTGCTTTGCTGACCTGACTCGTTTTCGTCCACCTCTGTGGTTAAGATGGCTACTGCCTGACCTCCTCACAGGTGGGTAGGAGGATCCGCTCTCCCCTTCATTGTGGAGAAGCTGCAGAGATGTCCTGAATTTGGCCCAATGTGGCATTTCTACATCTGCGCTCTGTCTCTTTGTGGCAGAATTAGTCACACTGTATTGATCACCATCTCCCCTGCTTTTGTGTTACTTGGGGACCAAATGCAGTTGCAGTGGCAATCGACTGGGTCTGAATTAATTCCTCTTTTCTACTAGCTATACCCAAATATCTGTATCGCCAATAATCTCCTACTGACCATTGCTGCACTCCAGCAGATCTTTTCCAGTACACTCACCTTGCAGGGTAGTGCTTCTTTGTTTCAAGTCAAAGAAAGTATCCAGTTACTACAGTCCCTATGATGTGCCATCTTCTTCCTTCCCATTAAGTATTAATTTTGTCTAGTGATACTTTTCACAGACATACCCAGAATAGTGTTTGACCAGATGTTTGGGCACCCTTTGGTCCATTCAAATTGACGTTAACATTAATCATCACTCTGGAGTAGATCACCTTTTTAGAAAAGTGTTGATAGCTTTGAAGATGATAGTGTGGTATCTGAGTTACTATTACCACATGCCCAAATCAAGATTATTTGTAGCTGCCAAATTCATGGTGATTCAGGTTAGTTATAGATTTCAGACTATTTTATCTCTAGTATGTAGTCCTGCTGAAAATCTGCATATTGAAATTCGTATTTATTTTCGTTATAAACTTTATTTTTGTTACAGTCTCTGTTATATAGATATTTTAGAAAATATGTATATGGTAGTTTATCTCTGAATTTCTTTTCACTGTAGTAAAGATATGTTTAATATGGTTTTTATTATTTATTTTTTGTTGTTTGGGGACTGAACCCATAGGCGCTTTGCCACTGAGTGTATCCTCAGTCCCTTTTATTTTGAGACAGTTCTCACTGAATTACTGAAGCTGGCCTCAAACTTGTGATCCTCCTGTCAGACTCCCAAGTTGCTGGGATTACAGGCATTTGTCATCTGACTTTACATCGCTCTTACAAAAGGCCAGTTTGAGACTGATATGGGTGAATACCACTGGTCTGCGATATCTCAAGTTGTCGTCCTCCAAGTTGTCTGCATCTCAGTATCTTTGACTTTTCAACTGTGCTTGTTTTATCTAGGACCTTGCAAAGCCATAATCTTCTTTATTGAATATTTTGCAGTATTGGGATCAATTTTCCAGAAATCCTTGTTTAATGTTATTCATTAGTTTTCTTTTATGTTACAGCTTTGTTAAGATACATTTGTCAAACAGTTCACCCATTTAAAGTATAAAATTTGAGTGTTTTTTAGTTTATTCACAGAGTTGTGCAAATATTACAACAATCAAATTTTAGGACTTTGCATCACCGCCCCCCAAAGAAATCTCATACCCATTAGCAGTCAGTTTCTGTTTTCCTACCCCTTAAACCCTGGAAATTGCTAATCTGCTCTTATCTGTGTGCATTTTCCTATTCCAAATAATTCATATAAATTGAATTATATAATACGTGATCTCTTATGTCTGGCATTTGTTTAGTGTGTTTTCAAGGTTTATCTGTGTTTTAACATATGTTAGAACTTCATTCCTTTTTATTGCCAAATAATATTCTATTGAATGGGAGGAATATTCAATGGGTTCTCTACATTTTGTTTTGTGGCCATTGGGTAATATACTTTGTTTTGTTTGTGTATAAGTTTATGGACACTTGGAATTGAGGCAAAGTTATTTAGTATGTAGAAAGCATGTAAATATAATAGGTATCTTCTAATAAGTAATAAATGTATGCCAGCTATAATATAGTAGGTATCTAATAAGTAATAAATATATGCCAGTAAGTAAAAAATAAGTTAAAATGCTAACAAGCTTTGTAGTTTAATTGGAAGAATTTGGGGGAGGTCGTTTGGGCTATTTCCATTTGGGGACTATTATAAATAATGTTTCTGTAATTGTATATAAGTTTTTGAGTGTACAAATATTTTCATTTTTCATGGTATATATATCCTGGAGTGGAATTGCTGTTAACATATGAGGAAGTCTCATAAATTTTCCAAAGCTGTTATGCCGTTCTATATTTCTACCAGTGGTGTTAGGATTCTAGTTACAGTGTGTCCTCTCCCGACTTTTGTTACTATTTATCTTTTTGATTATAGCCATTCCGGTGAGTGTGAAATGGTAGTTAATTAATTTTTTTTTAACATATAGAGGGAATCAGTTTTATTTCGTTTTTCATCTGGTTTTTGTTGCTCTGAGACTCAGTTGTGTATATAGTGCGGGGGTTTGAACCCAGGTCCTCATGCATGCCAGGCAGGCAAGCACAATACCACTGAACCATCATCACTCCAGCTCAATTAAGTTTTTTTTTTTTTTTTTTTTTTAAAGAGAGAAGGACAGTGAGAGAAAAAGAGAGAACCATTTTTTAATTGTTTTTCACATAGCTTTCGTTGCTCTGACTCTTAGCTGTGTGCACGGGTGCTGGGGTTTGAACCCTTATACTTGTGTATGCTAGGCAAGCGCTGTCACTGCCGAGCCACCACTCCAGCCTCCGGCCCAATTAAATTTTAATTTTGCAGAAGGAAAGTAAATCTGTTGCACTGTGCAGTATGGTCCAGCTGCATACAACATAGAAAAATTTAAAACTAAATCCCTCAGTCACACTAACTACTTTTTAAATGTTTAGTTGCCATTAAGTGTTCAGAAGTGGCTTCCCTGTTAATATAGTTAGGTACTTAGAATATTTTCATTTTTGAGGTAAGTTCTGTTAGATAGTATTGGTCTAGAAAATGTCAGTTTGACAGGGGCTGGAAGAGTAGCCACAGAATGGTAGAGTCTGACAGGTGTAGTAGAAAAGAGTGCAAACACAGAATTAGGAGAAGAAAAGAAAATTTCAGGGAGCCATTTAGAAGGCACAAGACTTAGGAGAAGTCTGAAAGTGGGAAGTTGATTTGATTTTTCTACAGTACATTTTGTTAGTGAGTAGATCCAGTCTATAATTCCTTTATTTTATAGGAGAGAAAAGCATAAAATTGTTGACTGGCTAGGATCAATATAGCTGTTTTACACCTATTGTATACAATAGACTTCTTGAGTCTATTTTAGTCATTCATTTTTAGTATTGTCTGGGAATGTATAGTGAATGGATAGTAGACTGCCCTTACTCTGGGCAGATTATTCAAATGGAAAAGGAGAGTAGAGAGCAAAAGGGTTGGTTCAGAGGGGATAGGTATTGTGCTCATTATACTATTCAGTATTTTCTGTAAGAAATAACCAAGCAGTTGGGGGAGAGCTTCTCTGAGATTTCACTGTGTTTTGGGGGGTGTGTGTGTGTGTGTGTTTGTGTTTGTTTATATGTCAGGGGTGGAGCAGAGCTCCTTTAACCCTGTCACTGTTCTGGCCACCATCCCAGGTGGTGTTCTGTGAATATTAGGTAAATCTGGAGTGT
Source organism: Aplodontia rufa (assembly GCA_004027875.1). Lineage (NCBI taxonomy): Eukaryota > Metazoa > Chordata > Mammalia > Rodentia > Aplodontiidae > Aplodontia > Aplodontia rufa. The sequence continues at coordinate 35,927 of PVKS010004570.1, forward strand.
TGCAGCACAGTGTAGATAAAACACTTACTGAAATGAGCCTTTTCTTTTCCATAATGTTTCTGTTTTTGGAAATCTTCATAAAATAAGCCAAGCTCTTTTTGTGCTCAATATGGTTTCTTAGCATCATCATGCTACATAAACTACCTTATGTTCAATATAGTTTTTTTTTTTTTAAAGAGAGAGGAACAGTGAGAGAGACAGAGAAAGAGAGAAACAACTTTATTGAGTTTTTCACATGGCCTTAGTTGCTCCAACACTTAGTTGTGTATGTGGTGCTGGGGTTTGAATCCGGGCTCTCGTGCTTGCCAGGCAAGCGCCAAAACTGCTGAGCCCCTCAGTATAGTTTTTCATTTTCTTAATTGTATGATTCTGTCCAAAATGATCCAGGGTATCTTTCCTGACATGCTATTATTGTAGACTGCTCTTCTAGCTCAGTTAGCAAACATGTATTTAGGGACTTATTTTGTGTGCTCACAGTGTTATTCCAGGTAGCCATGAACTAGCTGTGAAACTGACTAACTTAGGTGGAAGAATTGTTGTTATATTCCATATAGAAAAATGGCCTTATTTTCCTGAACCAAAATTGAGGCTAATGCTTGATAAAGAATTTCTGTGCTGCCTCTTAAAAGAGGTATGCTGGGAAATATATTTAGATTCTGAAAGTTGGGATTTCTTGGATATTCAGCCTGGTTGATGTGGGAATATCACAACAAATATTTGAAATTAGGACTTCGCTGGATAATTTGGAAAGTATAATCACCCCCAGTTAACCTGCAGAATGGCTAATTCCCAAACACCAAGATGGTTACTGCTTTATTAAATGCTGAAGAGAATTTGTACCATATTATATTTAGTCAGTTTTATTATAGATATAAGATATTCTTCTTACTGAATGAACTAGAATTCACAAAATAATTTCAAATTAGTAATATTCAAACCAGTCATGATGATGCATGCCTGTAATTTCAGTGACTCATGAGGTTGAGGCAGAATGATTCCAAGTTCAAGGCCAGCCTCAGCAACGTAACAAAACTCTTGACTAAAAATAAAAATAAAAAAGGGCCTGGGATGTAGTTCAGTGGTAAAGTACTCTGGGTTTCAATACCCAATACCCCGAAAGGAAAAATAAAAAAGTAATATCCAAGGGGAAAGTCTTGAAAATAGTACTCTCTGATACGCAAGTCTAAAAATGTTTCAGTATTTACTTTCTATAACTAGATGCTTTTGAACATTCTTATTTATCACATGGTAAAATTCTTCGAAAAAATTTTAAAGAGCTGTCCTCCAGTTTTCTCAGTGTAATGCCATTATGCCATTTCTTTCTGCAGATTTGATTGTAAATGCATCACGAAGAGGCATCCCAGAATGAAGAAAGCAAGCAGGAGTGTTGGCTCAGTGCCTAAACTGTCTGGGACAAGTAAAACACAAACAGTAGAAAAAATTAAGTCTGAAAACAACTCTTCATCTACAGGGGGCAAACTTGTAAAACCTGGAACAGCAACATCATTGTCAAAGGTATTCATGTGGATTTTAGGAAGAATGTATTTTAACATGACCTTGAATTTGTTAAATGTGTGCTATATAGGAGTTGCCCTCTCCTGGCACTCAGAAAACACACCCTTTGAACAGAGCTTACATTGGAGTGGCCTAATTGGTGTTTTTGTCTATCCTTATGAATGAAACTAAATAATAGTATGAAATAAATAATAGAGTGCCTGTCTTGTGCATGGTGTTGTGCTCATGTGAGTGGGGGTAGAGTTAGCCTTCAGGGATCTTGTGAAGTAAAGGATGGAGATAAATACAAGTACAAATAGGGGAGTAGTAATAGTTTCAAGTAGGAAGATATGTTTTTCTCCTGGGAAGGTTTTATGAAAAGACCAAGGGACCCAATTTTTTATTTTATTTTTTTAAGAGAGAGAGGGACAGTGAGAGAGAAAGAGAGAATCAGTTTTATTTAGTTTTTCATGTGGCTTTTGTTGCTCTAACACTGTGTTGTGTGCATGGTGCTGGGGTTCAAACCCATGTAGTAGTGCATGCCAGGCAAGCGCTGTAATTGCTGAGCTATCATTCCAGCCCAAGGGAATCAAATCTTAAAAGATGACCAGCTATAGCATTCCTGTGACCACTACACAAGAGTTGTTAGCCCCGTTACACATCCCCTTTACACATCTTAGACTATTCTCTGTCTCTGGTATTTCCATCTGATCCAGTTTTAATCCTAGTTCAACTTGGGGATTTTAATTTAGTAAAAGCATAATTAGTTTCCTTTATACTCCATAGAAACTGGCTTAATTCTTTTTAGTATAGCATAGATAGACCCTGGGCTTTGGGAGCAGATAGATCTAGACTCAGCAGCTGCTTCACAGGACTGTGGTCATGATTAAATGAGGGGATATATGAATATGGGTAGTCTAGGGCCTGGCATAGGGCAAGGTCTTAGTAGATAACAGGTAGAAGCTTTTTTACCCTCCATTGTGATGCTGGGGATTGAACCCAGGGCCTTGTGTATATTAAGTAAGCACTCTACTTTTGAGGTACATCCCAGGCAGTAGCATTTTTGTTGGTTAGATCTAGAAATTTTTCTCTAGTCCTGGATTGGGTCCTGAATAGCCGTTTTCTCATGAGGTGTTTTTAGTGTCTCTATTGTTTTAGGCCATCCAAGGAACATGACACTTTTTTTGCTGGTCTAGTCTTTGACATCATACAGAGATCCACAATCTTCTAGTTAACCTCAGTTCAAAGTTCATTTGTTCTGTCTTCAGTGTTTTGTTTTAGTTGTGGAGTTTGGAGTAGAAACTTTGTCTGTGTGCAGAAAACCAGGAGGAGATTTCTGCTAGTCTGATAGGAAGAAACCAAGCATGATCAGAAACATAGTCCTTTCAGATGCCTTTTGTTCAGGCAGAACCTGGATAGATTGTGGGGTAATTATTTTAAGAAATATCTCAGAGGAGTAATGAATGAGGAACTTCTTTATATGTGTTAAGGATCTAGCAGGAAATGCTGGTTTATTCCAACATTGTTTTGGCTGAACCCAGACTTATTCCATAGGTTTAGAGAAGCCCCCAGATATTCTCTTTACTATAGTATCCCTGAGGAGTGGCTAGTTATTTTCGCTTGGCCTGAAGGATGGTACCGGGAGCAGACCTTTGCCCTACTTCCGTTAGCTGAATCAACACCCTGAAGTATTTCCTTAGTGGTTGTGCCGGCACTCCTTCTTGTAAGATAGGTGGCATTTTCTGACCTAACTGGTTACTCAGTTACTGGGACTCTCTTCAGAGTGGAATGCCTGTGTGACTGGGTGACCTGTTATTTATGTGACTGGAAGAACAGGTTAAAATGTTGACATTGGATGTGCCCTGCTGCCTGCCTTCTGTAGTCTCCTCTTCAGTAGCAGGCAGCGTCTTTGAAGATTACTTATAGAGTGTACACTTAACAGGCATGATAGCTCTTCTGAGGTGTGGATCTGGAGTTTCTGGTAGTTTGGTCTTGAACAGTGAGTACTTTTCCATTGTAATGCAGAACTGTATACCAGCTCTTGCCAGCACATGCCAGCTGTTCATACCTTTGACTCTGCTGCTTTAGCAGGTTTGTGTAAGAAGGTATGTGTGGGGATGAGGTGTAGTCAGAGGAGGGTAAGGTAAGAGGTAAATCTATTGGTTTAAAGTTTGAGGTAAAGATGTAGACTAGGAAACATAAGTCTTGACCTTGAGAAGTACGTGTTTTTTGATTGTAAGAATTTCATTATTACTGTTGGAATATTTTTACCAAATTATTTGCATTTTGCATCTGTTATTAAAAAGTGGGCTAAAACTATTCCTTCATTCGATGGAGAGTGTTTATGTTCAAGAATGCAAATGTATTTACAGATTTGTATAGCAAAAATGAAAAGAAATAGGGAAAAATAACAGTGAGCCCACCAGTAACTTGATGTAAAAGACAAGATGGAAAGTGCAGAATTATTGTTTTGTTTTTACTTTTTTTTGTTGATTTATAGCTACATTCAACGTTCACAAAGCATTGGTACTGAGCTTAGTGAATCATCACAAAGTGAACATACCATGCAGCCATTACTCAGGTCAGGAGACAGCACATACCTGTGTTTCAGAAGCCAGTTTTGAACTTTATGTAAATGTAACTATATACTATCTTTTTTTAATGTCTGGTTTCTTATCCATATTATTGGATATAATAGCAGTTCTTTATTTTTCATTACTGATTAGTAATCCATGGGATGAATATACTACAATTCTTCTGTTCTACGGTTGAGGAACGTTTGCATTTTTTTACTTTGTGACTCCTAATACCAGTATCGTCGAGAACATTCTTAGCCAGATGCAGTGGTGACCACCTGTATTCCAACAACTTGGGAATCTGGGGCAGAAGGATCACAAGTTCAAGGGCACCTGGACAGCTTAGCAAGACCCTGCCTAGTGATGTAGCTTAGTGGTAGAGTACTTCTAGGTTCAACAGCTAGTACTTAAAACAACAGCAACAACAACAACAAAAAACTTTATATATGTGTTTAGTATGCATATATACATATGAAGCCATATAAACAGGAATGGAATTACTGAGTCATAGGATGTACATATGTTCAGCTTTCCTATGTAGGGCCAGTTCTCTTAAAGTGATGTCAGTTTATACTCCTTGTTTCATCTTCTCACCTGCACTTTTTACTCCTTTTCATTTGGTGTGTAAAGGAATTGTACAATGACTTTAATTTGCATTTGCATTATACCAATGAGATTGAGCACCTTTTCTTTTTTTTTTTTTTAAGAAAGAGGGACAGTGAGAGAGACAGAAAGAGAGAAACAACTTTATTTAGTTTTTCACATGGCCTTAGTTGCTCCAATACTCAGAACACTCAGTTGTGTATGTGGTGCTGGGGTGTGAACCCAGGTCCTCACGCTTGCCAGGCAAGCGCTGAAACCACTGAGCCACTGCTCCAGCCTGAGATTGAGCACCTTTTCAAAACTCTTTTGTTTTTTGTTTTATTAAGAGAAAGGGTTTTACGTTGCTTCCCAGGCTGGCCTTAAACTTCTGGGTTCAGGTGATCCTTCTGTCTCATCTTCTCAAGTGGCTGTTTTAGTCAGCTTTTTCACTGCTACAATTTAAAAATCCAACAAGACCAATTTTAGAGTAGGAAAAATTTATTTGGGGGCACACAGTTTCAATGGTCTTAGTCCAGAGACGCCTGGTACCTTTCCTTAGACCCATTGGCTCCAGATGAGGCTGAACGTCATAGCACAAGAGTGCCACAGAGGAAAGCAGCTCAAGGCATGGCTCCAGGAAGCAAAGAGAGAATCTACTCATTAGATACAAAATATAGATACCCTAAAGACATACCCCCAGTGATCCACCCCCACCAGCCACACCCTACCTGCCTTCAGTTACCATTTAGTTAATCCCTAGCAGAGGATCAATTCACTGATTGGGTTAAGGATTTCATAATCCAGTCATTTCCCCTCCAAGCTTTTTTGCATTGTTTCACACATGAGCTTTTGAAGGACACCTAGTATCCAGACCATAACAAGCTGGTACTGCACGCATGTGCTACCATGCTGCCCAGTTCTCTGTTAATACCCTTTACCAAGAATACCTACATGTTAATGTTTCATCATTTCTTTATCATTTCCCTCTGTACACACACACATAAGACAAACACAATTTAGTTTTTTTTAACTGAGTGTAAATTGTAGACATGATGGTCATTTACTTATAAATATTTCAGTGTATATTTCCTAAGAAACAAGAACATTTCTTTTATATAGCCATAGTACAATTATAAAATCAGGAAATTAACATTGATAAAATGCTTATTCAGTTTCATGAAATTTCATCAATTCTGCTATCATTTATTATAAGAAAAGGGGGAAAATTTTTTTGGTCCAGAATCCAGTTCACAATCATGTATACATTTAGCAGTTATGCTTTTCGTTCTCTTTAAGTTTAGAATAATTCCTTAGTATAGGAATTTTTAAAGAGTACAGGCTAGCATTTGGTAGTATCCTCGCAGGTGGGTTTGTCGGTATTTCCTTGTGATTACTTTTGGGTTATGTGTTTTTGCCTGAAATACCACAGATGTGATGTGTCTTTGGTACAGTGTTTATGAAAGCAGGGAGCTTTGGTCTGTTCCATTACTGGGAATGTTTGCTTGCTTTGGATAAGATAGTATTGTGTAGGTTTCTCACATGTCAGGTTACTGTGTTTTGTTTGGGGACTGTGTAAATATTTTCTTTCTCACTATATTTTCACCCTAGTTTTAATATTTTGTAATAATTCTTTCCAGAATCAGTTATTACTGTGATTTTTGCCAAATGGTAGTTTTCTAATTCCATCATTCCTTCTGCATTTAATAGTTGGCATTCTATTCTAAGAGTTTTTACCATCCCCCCTCCACTTATATAAATATGTATTAGTGAGGATTCATGAACTCTTATCTAGTGGATTAAAAAATTATTAGCATTAGTTATTTTGATGTTCACATTGTCCCTGATTTGGCCAGTGGGAATTCCTCATGTTGGCTTAGGCAACCTTTTGAGATGTTCCCATTATCTTTGAATTCTCCCCATTTCCTGGCACAGTTTTGTACCTTTCCAGCCCCAGGCTTAGAATCAGTTATTTCTTTAAAGAGGCCTTGTTCCTTTAGTGAAGGGTGGAACTTAAAAGCCAAGCTCTGAAAGTTAAATATGGTCATTGCTTTTGGGAAAAACACACACACACACACACACACACACACTCACTCACACACACACACACACACACACACACACACACCTGCATCACTTTCTGTATCTGTTTCTCTGTTTTAAAATGTATTAGTTCATATTGATACTTTCACTTCCAGTGACTTACAAGATTCATAATAACCTTTCCATGTTCCGTACTTGATATTTCTTTCTCCTTCAGTGAGAAATCACTGAAGTGAGAAATCACTATATGTACAATATATTTACATATTAAATTCTCAATCATTGAACATGCAGAAAATGATGTTCTATACCACTGCAAAAAACAAATTTATCAACTAATATTCAGTATTCATTTACACATGCCAGGTGCTATGGTTCACCCCTGTAATCCCAATGACTCGGGAAGCTGAAGGCAGGAGAATTGCAAGTTTAAGGTCATCTTCAGCAACTTAGTGATACCTTGTCTCAAAATAAAAAGGGGTAGGGATGTAGTTGAATGGTAAAGTGCCCCTGGGTTCAATCCTTGGTACCCCCCCCCAATCATTTATACTTTTATGGTTTTGACCTGAGAATTTGAGGATTTTTTTGGGCAGAATGTTGTGTTCAAAAGATACTTGAGTTGTGTAATTAATTTGAAATATAATTAGGGCCACTTGTTTCTAACATATTCTATTTTAGTTCTTCTTGCCATTGTTGTTAGTTTAATTAATTTTGAGTAAGTGAAGCACTAACATAGTTCCAGAATTGTATGGGAAGACATATTTAGGCACGTAACTTCCCCCATTCCTTCCTGTTCTAAACCTACTCACCCCCTGGAGGTAAAGAGTGATTTTTGTTTGTCCTGCCAGTGTTGTTTTTTGCACAGATATGCAGATGCATGCTTAGTTTTCCCTTTCCTTATATACAGGGTGGCATGATATGTTCTTTTGCACTTTGCTTATTTTCAATTAATATATTCTAGAAATGTCTTTATATTAATTTATAGCAATCTTACTATTTTTTCCTACTTTATCGTGGTCACTAAAAAGTATACTGTATGCACTGTATATAGGCTCTTAAGGTATAACAGTATTTTGCAATGAAAAACAATGCTGTAATGAATAACCTTGTGCATATATATATTTTGTATTGTTGTGACTTCAGGTTAAATTTCTAGAAATGCAATTACTACACAAAAATAAATGCATGTATATTTTTTATATCAAGGTGGTTCCCACCTGCAGCTTAAAAGTATGCCTGTTTCCCCACTTTCTTCCCAAAACAATGTGTTATCAGAGGCTGGGGCTGTAGCTCAATGATAGAGTGCTTGCCTAGCATGTGTGAGGCTAGGCAAAATAAATATATTATGCCCACCTACAACCAAGAAATAATAAGAAGAAAAAAGAATGTGTTTTCATATTTTTCATTTTATCAACTGATAGATGACAAATGGTATCCTTAATACCTAGTTTTTCATGATTTTTTAAATTTTTATGATTTTTTTTGTCCAGCTAAGGGTTTTTAAAACTAAAAATTTGTTTTTAGATTTTTATTTTTATGTGTTCAAATTGATCAGTTTTTTGTTTATGATTTAGGATTTTGAGTCATAGATGATCTTGGACTTATTTTTTTTAAGAGAGAGGGATAGTGAGAGAGAGAGAGAGAAAAAGAGAGAATCAATTTTATTTAGTTTTTCATGTAACTTTAGTTGCTCTAACACTTCATTATGTACATGGTGCAGGGGTTGAACTCGTGTCCTTGTGCATGCCAGGCAAGCACTGTAACTGCTGAGCCACCACTCCAGCCTCTTGGACTTAATTTTTGATGTGGTGTGAAATAAACCTCAAGATTCCTTTTTTTTTTTTTTAACTTTGTGAATATACAGTGGATCATGGATCCGGCACCATTTACTGGAAAATCCATATTTTCTGCACTGCTTCTTTGGCTGAAAATTAATTTCTTTTTCTTTTCTGGTACTAGGGATTAAACCCAGGGGCACTTTACCACTGAGCTATATCCCCAGCCGTTTTTATTTTTTATTTTGAAACAGGGTCTCACAAAGTTGCTGATGCTAGCCTTGAGCTTGCAATCCTCCTGCCTAAGCCTCCTTAGTGGCTGGCATTACAGGCATGCACCACATACCTAGCTGTAAATTAGTTTATTTATGAACTCTTTTTGTATGTGTGTGTATATGGTACTGGAAGCGAACAGAGCCTCATACATACTAGACAAGGGCTCTACCACTTAGCTACACCCCTCTCCCTGCCGCCCCGACTTTTTTTTTCATATTTTTTTTTATTATTATTAGTTCAGCATGTTCTTACATATTGAAGGGATTCTTTGTTCCACCTTCATATATGCTTACCAACCCTTGACTCTTACTATATTTCACTGGTTTATTCTTGTACCAGTACTATGAGATCTGAATTACATTAGTGCAGAATTTGTGATTTGGTGTCCAAAGCCAAATTAAACCAGAGAAGTATAACTATTATGTCGCTTTTTCACATAAGTATGTAGGGTAGTTTTCAGATATAATTATTACAAAAGAAAATATTTTAACTTAGGGAAGAAGAAAAATTAGTTGAAAAATACATTTAAATTGTATTAACAACGGAAAAGATGATTTGAAAATAGAGTGTGTTGAATTCATATAATGGATATTGGATGAGGGATGTACTGATAGGAAATGTCAATACATTTTGGCATATTAGTTGATGGCCAGTTTTCATTAGCAGAAACAATCTTTAAAGAACAAAAACAATGCAGAGTCCTCCTTCCTTTTTATTCTAGATATTTTAGATTTCTCATAATGTGACAATCCTAAATTCCCAGAATTTAATTCTATTTAATTTTTTGAAAGTTTTAATCTCTTTTCTTGCCTTATTTTATTTTTCATGGTTCTAGGATCAATCCTAGAGACTTGAGCATGCCAGGCAAGTGCTCTACCACTGAATTACACCCCTAGCCCCTCTGCCTCTTTTTAAAAATATTTTGACCTACCTAATGATACTGTGTTATAACTTTCATAGTTAAGTGATAAAAACAGAAGTTTTCATATGGTGTTACTGCCATTTAGAACTAAAACAGAGTTTAAATTACTCGTGAACCCTTTTAATTTGTAGAAATGAACTTATCATTATCTAAGAGAGAGTGTGGCTGCAGATGGAATAAGACAACATAAATCAATTGGCCAATTTTACCTTCACCTTTAAGGGGAAAAAATTTTGGTTCTTTTATTAAATGTTTTTCTATAGTTGTAATGGAACTTGCCAGTAATCCCAGATCAGCATAGTGAGACAGTGTCTTTATTTATTTATTTATTTATTTATTTTTAAATAAAGAGAGAGGGATAATGAGAGAGAGAGAGAAAGACAGAATCGAATTTTATCTAGTTTTTCATGTGGCCCTCATTGCTCTGATGTTTGTTGTGTATGTGGTACTGAGGTTCGAACCCACGTCCGTGCACGTGCCAGGCAAGTGCCAGAACCGCTGAACCACTGCTCCAGCCCCGAGACATTGTCTTGATAAAGTAAAAACAATAGGCATTCTTTTTTTCACAACTTTTTTTTTTTAAAGAGATGGTCAGAGAGAGAGAGAGAGAGAAAATCAACTTTATTTAATTTTTCATGTGGCTTTTGTTGCTCAGACACTTTGTTATGTATGTGGTGCTGGGGTTTGAACCTGCATCCTTGTGCATGCCAGGCAAGGGCCATAACCGCTGATCACCACTCCAGCCCCCTTTTTCACAGCTTTTTAACTCCTATGTTCTCTCTCATTTATAGAAGTAAAAACAAAATTTCTTACTATTTTTCTTAAATAATAATTTTAAAGCCAATTGTGTTATTCAGTCATCTTTATAAAATATGAAGAAATGTCAAATGGTCTTTCTCAAGTAGTGTGGTCATTTAGATATGCTTCCTCTAGCAATGAAATTTCTAGTTTTTAAAATTAATATTGCCCATGCCTTTAACAAACGATCTTTCAATTTTGATTAAAATTGAGTCCTAGAGAACTATATAAGAAAGATAAATTGGTAATAATTTATTTTGGGTTTTGGCTCCATCATTGAGTCATTTTACAGCAGTGAAGATTATTTGCTTCTCAATAATACTTCTTTCTTGAAATGGCAAGGTAGTGCTTCCTGTGGCACTATAGAACTGTCCTGAGGATGGCCCATGTGGTTTCACTGTGAGGATCCCTCTTCATGGGTCATGTCTCAGATGACAGTAACAAGGTTTATGTCTTCACCCCTTCCCATCCTTCACTGGTTCTGGCATTTATGGGCACACCAGGCATCCATAAAATCTTTGATTAAGTATATGATTTTAGTATCTTAAAAGTATATAGGGCTGGAGTGGCAGCTTAGTGTTTATGGATCTTGCTTGGCATGTGTGAGGCCACAAGTTTGAACCCCAGCATCATGTACACAATGAAGTGTCAGAGCAACAAAAGCCACATGAAAAACTAAATAAAATTGATCCTCTCTCTCTCTCTGTCTCACATGCACACACACTCTCTCTCTCTCTTTAAAAAAAATAAAAATAAATAAAGTATGTGACTATTGAGAAACCACAAAGATATTCTACAGCATAGCATGAGGTACTACTTACTAAATGTAAGAAAGTCTTTTATAGAGCTCTTAATAAGAACAGTATAAAAGTAAAGAACTTTGATCTTGAAATATTTAATCTTGCTTTTTCTAATCAATTTGTTTTAATTTCCTATTGTTTCTAGACCAAAAGCAGTGATGACCTTTTAGCTGGAATGGCTGGAGGGGTAACAGTGACTAATGGTGTTAAAGGAAAGAAAAGCACCTGCCCATCTGCAGCACCTTCAGCATCTGTTTCTGCCATGACCACTGTGGAGAACAAGTTCAAGATTAGCACAGGTATAGGTGGCATTCAGTCTGAGATTTTTTTTTCCATGTTTTTTTTTTATTGGTGTATTATAGGTGTACTTAATGGTGGGATTTGTTGTTCCATATTCGAATATGCCTATAACATAACCATATAGTTTGGTCACATTCCCCAGTATTTCCCCTTTCCCTCCGGTTTGAGATATTGACTGCCTTTTGTTTGAATAGGTACAATGTGTATTGGTGTTTGGGGTATTCCATCTAATTTTAAAAAAGTAAAAAGAAAAGAGATAAATTTCAAACATATATGCAAAAGTGGACAGGGTCTCACTAAGTTGCTGAAGCTAGCCTTGAAGTTGGTATCCTCCTGGCTCAGTCTCCCAAGCTCCTGGGATTACAGGTGTACACCACCATACCTGGCAAAGGAGTGTGATTTGTGCAACAGTTTTGGTTAATGCATCATTATTTAACATTAACATCATTGTTTTTTATGAAGAGAAGTAATATAGCCTGTTGATAAAGCTGCAAATTCTGTAGCCAAACTGTCTGACTTTGAATCTTGGCTCGTTATTCACCTGTGGGGGAAACTCTTTAAAATATCTGTGTCTGACTTTATCTGTAAAATGGGATGATAATAGCATTTACCTCAGAATAATGAGGCTTCTATAAATTAATGTCTATAAAGTGGTTGTGTGTGTGTGTGTGTGTGTGTGTGTGTGTTTTGCTAGGGACTAAATCTAGGACCTTATGTATGACAAGTAAACACTCTAACACTGACCTCTGTCCCCAGCCCATTCTGAATTGTTATTGTGTATATGTAGAGTAATGTCTAGGTATGTGATTGCTATTCTTTTCATTTTTTGTTATATTTGTGAGGTGTTCAATAATGTGAACATAAATGTGTGCATTTAATTCAGTCATCATTTTTGTGTTCATTTTAGGTAGCCTGTGTTTTTGTTTGACCTCAGGCTGTCTTTCCCATTTCTTTCACCATGTTTTTGCAGTTAGTTTGCTACTTGCGTGACTAATCATAGAGTCATCTTTATCTTACTTGCCCTAAAATACTTGTCTCTGGCCAAACTGTTTAAATCCCTGCTTTTGGTTTTGAGTTAATGTATGTATCTTTTTTAAATAGCAATTTTATTGAGATAATTCACATTCCATAAAATTTATCCTTTTGAAGTATAAAATTATTGTATAATTTCTTTTTCATTGCTCATGAAAAAAATGAGCATGAAAAAAATGAGCATTCTTCTGGTTTTGAGGAAACTGGGTCTTAAATTAACCAGACTATAAGTCAAGATTAACGTAGGTTCAATGTAATGTTTAGATCTTTTGCTCTCATCTTATCTTAGACTCGGGGAATGAATTATATGGTTTTTCTGTTAATATTTTTGCCTTAAATTTTTTGTTTTAAACATCCAGGCACTACTTCAACCAAGCGGAGCACTTCTGCAGGTAGTAAAGAATCTAGTTCTACTAGAGAAAGATTACGTGAACGTACTCGGCTAAACCAGAGCAAAAAACTACCTTCTGCAGGTCAGGGAAGTAATGATGTGGCATTGGCAAAACGTTCCCGCAGTCGAATTACTGCTGAATGTGATATTCGTATGAGCAAGTCTAAATCAGACAATCAGATCAGTGACAAAGCAGCTTTGGAAGCCAAAGTGAAAGATCTCCTCACACTGGCAAAAACCAAAGATGTGGAAATTTTACATTTAAGAAATGAACTCCGCGACATGCGTGCTCAGTTGGGCATTAATGAAGATCATTTTGAAGGCAATGAAAAATCTGAGGAAAAGGAAACAACTGTTGCTCACCAGCCAACTGATGTGGAGTCCACCTTATTGCAGTTGCAGGAACAGAATACTGCCATCCGTGAAGAACTCAACCAACTGAAAAATGAAAACAGAATGTTAAAGGACAGGTTGAATGCATTGGGCTTTTCCCTAGAGCAGAGGCTAGACAATTCTGAAAAACTGTTTGGCTATCAGTCCCTGAGCCCAGAAATTGCCCCTGGTAACCAGAGCGATGGAGGAACTCTGACTTCTTCAGTAGAAGGCTCTGCCCCTGGGTCAGTGGAGGATCTCTTGAGTCAGGATGAAAATACACTCATGGACCATCAGCATAGTAACTCTATGGACAACCTAGACAGTGAGTGCAGTGAGGTTTACCAGCCCCTTACCTCCAGCGATGATGCTCTGGATGCACCATCATCTTCAGAGTCTGAGGGCATCCCGAGCATAGAGCGCTCTCGGAAGGGGAGCAGCGGGAACGCCAGTGAGGTGTCTGTTGCTTGCTTGACAGAACGGATACACCAGATGGAGGAGAACCAGCACAGTACAAGTGAGGAACTTCAGGCAACTCTGCAAGAACTAGCTGATTTACAGCAGATTACCCAAGAACTTAATAGTGAAAACGAAAGACTTGGGGAGGAGAAGGTCATTCTTATGGAGTCCTTATGTCAACAAGGTGATAAATTGGAACACTTTAGCCGGCAGATTGAATATTTCCGTTCCCTTCTAGATGAGCATCACATTTCTTATGTTATAGATGAAGATGTAAAAAGTGGACGCTACATGGAATTAGAACAACGTTATATGGATTTAGCCGAAAATGCCCGTTTTGAGCGAGAGCAGCTGCTTGGTGTCCAGCAGCATTTAAGTAATACTTTGAAAATGGCAGAACAGGACAACAAGGAAGCTCAAGAAATGATAGGTGCACTCAAAGAACGCAGTCACCACATGGAACGAATTATTGAATCTGAGCAGAAGGGCAAGGCAGCCCTGGCAGCTACATTAGAGGAGTACAAAGCCACAGTGGCCAGTGACCAGATAGAGATGAATCGCCTGAAGGCTCAGCTGGAGAATGAAAAGCAGAAAGTGGCCGAGCTATATTCTATCCATAACTCTGGAGATAAATCTGATATTCAGGATCTCCTGGAGAGTGTTAGGCTGGACAAAGAAAAAGCAGAGACTTTGGCTAGTAGCCTACAGGAAGATCTGGCTCACACCCGGAATGATGCCAATAGATTGCAGGATACGATTGCTAAGGTATTACTTAAGTAAATAACAGTGTTCTGGATCAATATTATATAGGTTACACAGCATACTTACTGAGAGCCAGGAGCACTTATTTGATGTGTCATTAGTTTTTCTTTAACCTAAATTTTGAGAATGGTTTTCTTTTATTAGAAGAGTGAAAAGTATTCTTTTAATAATGTCATTTTCTGGACTGGAGCAGTGGCTCAGTGGTTGGAATGCTTGCCTACCATGTGTGAGGATCTGGGTTCAAACCCCAGCACCACATACACAATTAAGTGTTGGAGGAACAAAGGCCAGATCCTTTCTTTATCTCTCTCTCACTTTCTCCCTTTTTTTAAAAAAAAATTATTATTTCCACTTCGATTTCATTGCTGTTTTCTTGCCTGTGAGAGGATGGGGTTAGGGTTAGAACTAACACCAGAATCTGTGCCTAGTTGTGTGTATGTGTATGAGGCCTGTCATGGAATTCTATAGCCTCCTGTCTAATATACTTTGATATAAGATATAACCAATATTTTAGTCTGTAGATTCAGCAGTCTTTGCCACCTCTTATCTTGCTGTAGTTGTAGTTTTTCAAATAAGAGTTTTGTCGTGAGTTTAAACTAGTTTTAGATTTTGGAGGGCTTCTGTTTCTTGAGACCTAGCTTTTATTTCTGTCAGAGACCTTAGAGATTATCCATTCAGTTCCCCAATTTTACAGGTATGCGTTATAATAATGAGTATTCAGTCAGAACTGCTGCTCTGGATTACTGGCATTCTGCCGAGGGCTCTATTCTGCATGGTTGCTGCATGGGATTATCTAGTTATCCTGCCTCACATTCTGTTTATTTTTTGTTTTAGTGAAATAATTTTTTTTTTAAAGATAGAAGGACAATGAGAGAGAGAGAGACAGAGAATCAATTTTTATTGAGTTTTTCACATTGCTTTTGTTGCCCTAACAGTTGTGTACGTGGTCAGACAAGTGCCTTAACCACTGAGCCACTACTCCAGCCCTAATGAAATAATTTTTAAACAGAAATATTAATACATCTTTGGCTAAAACTTGAATAAGTTAGACTTTATTTTATTTTATTTTTTGGTACCAGGGATTGAACCCAGAGGTGCTTTACCACTAAGCCACATCCCCAGCCCTTTTTATTTTTATTTTGAGACATATTCTCAGTAAGTTGTTGAGGTTGGCCTCAAACTCCCGATCTGCTTCAGCCTCCCAAATAGCTGGGATTGTAGGCATGCGCCACCATGCCCAGCTTAGACTTCAGTTTCTTAAATGATGACATTTTAAATTTAGGAGATAGGTGTTATTTCTTGGAGTGTATATGTTGAAGGTGCACTATAAACTAATTCTTTAGCAAAGACACTATTTGAACTATTTATGTGTATATGTATATATGTTCAGGCCCAGGATTGAACCTAGGCCGCTCTACCACTGAGCTGTATTCCCAGTACCCTTTTTTTTTTTTTTTTGGAGAAAGTGTCTTGCTGAATTCCCCACACTGGCCTCAAATCCTCAAGTTTGTGGTCCTGACTCTGCCTTCTGAGCATCTGGGATTATAGGAATGCTTTATTTATTTGAAAGTATTTTTGTTTCCATGTTCTATTTGACTTTGTCACAAGTAAACTATTTCTGTAGGAGAGTATGTTATTCATATATCAAATATATGCATTTAGCCCAAACTTTGAAGAAGGAAAAATTTTAAAAATTTCCTCACAAATGACCTGTTTTTATGTTCAATGATATATCAATTATAATTTCTGTTGGTGAGATGGCAACACTTTATGCTTTAAAAATATTATGTAAAATTTTATATTGTGGAATGCCATTTCACACTTTTTAATAGTTTTCACATAGTTTTTTCAGTTTATGCATAGCATCTTATACTTTACTTCCATTTGAAATGGTATGTACCTAAATTTAGAAAAACTTTACTTTTCTAAATCAGTTATCAATTTTGTGTAGGTGGAAGATGAATATCGAGCCTTCCAAGAAGAAGCAAAGAAACAAATTGAAGATTTGAATATGACATTAGAAAAATTAAGGTCAGAGCTGGAGGAAAAAGAGACAGAACGGAGTGACATGAAAGAAACCATCTTTGAACTTGAAGATGAAGTAGAACAACATCGAGCTGTGAAACTTCATGACAACCTCATTATTTCTGATTTAGAGAGTAAGTGATGAGAGAATTTTTATTTTTGTGTTTTTAAATATATTTGCAGGGGGGCTGGATCCGTGGCTCGGCAGTTATGGTGCTTGCCCAGCGTGCGCAAGTACACAGGTTTGAACTCCAGCACCCAAGTACACAACTAAGTGTCAGAGCGACGAAAGCCACGTGAACAACTCAATATATATATATATATTTGCAGGGCTGGAGCAGTGGCTCAACAGTTGCGGCACTTGGCTGGCATGCGTGAGTACGCCGGTTCAAATCCCAGCACCACCTCCACAACAAAGTGTCCAAGCAACGAAGGCCACATGAAAAACTAAATAAAATTGATTCTGTCTTTCTCTCTCTCTCACTTTCCCTTTTTCTTTACAAAACAAACAATAACAACAAAAAAGAAAAAGAAAAACTGTTCCAGGGAAGCATTACTTTAAAATTGTACCCAAGTAAGGAAAATCATTTAAGTGAAAAGCTAATGAGGTTATTATTTTCTAGATCTTAAGAAAAGCTATTTATTATTTACTGAAGTAAAAGGCATAGGTTTTATTATTTGTCTGATTTTCCTTATTGCCCTTAAAGAATTTATAATATAGTGGAATTGAAACTGAAGTTTTAATTCCTTTTTTTTAACATTTTATGTTTTATATTTTTTATCTTTTTATTTTCTAACTATTTTAGACTTGCAAAAATGTTACAAAAATAATATAGAGCATTTCTGTATAGAAATTTTGATAAGGAGGTGGACTGGAGCAGTGGCTTGGCGGTTACGGTGCTTGCACAAGTACGAGTTCAAACCCCAGCACCACGTACACAACAGTCTTGGACCAACAAAAGCCACATGAAAAACTAAATAAAAATTGTTCCTCTCTCTCTCTCTGTCTTTCTCTCTCTCTCTCTCTTTTTTAGGAGAGAAGGACAGTGAGAGATCGAGAGAGACAGAGATACAGAGAATCAATTTTTATTTAGTATTTCACATTGCTTTCGTTGCTCTGACACTTAGTTGTATATATGGGTGCTATGGTTTGAACCCATGTACTTGTGCATGCTAGGCAAGCACTGTAACCACTGAGCCACCACTGCAGCCTTCTCTCTCTTTTTTCCCCCTCTCTTTTTTTAAAAAAAAAAAAAGGAAAAAAAAAGAGAAGTTTTGATGAGGAGCTAGATATTTATTTAACCTTAAATTAAAATATTTTGCCATGGACCCTTTATTAATTGCAAGGAAGGGAAAAAACTAATTATATGGGGGGGGGAATTGGGCAATACTTTGCCCTAAAAAATGCCAGTGTCATAAAAGACACAGGCTATGGAAATGTTTCAAATGAAAAGGAACTAAGGAGACATGATAGCTAATTTAGTAATACTTTTGTCTAGACAAGTCAGTATTGTGGGGGGAGGATATATTATAAAGGAAAATATCACAAAATTGAATTGTGGATAATAGATTAGTTAAAGGTATCATTGGTATAAATTTATGAAGTTGATAACTGTGTTACATACATTTATGTAAGAAATTATACCTGTTCTTAGGAGCTACACACTGAATATTTAGGGTAAAGAGCCATGATGTATATCCTCAAATGTGTCCAGAAAAAGGTCTTAGAAATAGATGGGTAGTTAGATACAGAGATAAAAAAAATGGCAGTTAGTAAAATGATTGGATATATAGGCAAATCTGAGTAAATGGGTATATGGCTATTCTTTATACTATTTATGGAACCTTTTTGAAGTTTGAAATTATTTCCAAGTCATACATTAAGAAAATTCGTATATATACTCCTTCCAGATTTGCCAAATAATAGCAATTTTAAATTGTAATATACTTTTATATTGCCAAGGTTGGATAGACAAAAAGAATGGGGATAACCTTTCTTGATGTATTAGTTATAGCCTTTTAAACTTTTGATGTACATGACTGCTCTTTTGGGTTCTGCCAGTTTATCATTTCTTGACAGAGTATTGACAGGTTGAATTTGATCCCCTTGTACTTTGGATGCATAGGTGGGGCAGTTTGATGTATTGCCAAGGCATTTGTTGGAAATCTTCCAAGTAGCTTGTGGAAATTCTGAACTCGGATTAGTTGATCCATCATCCGTAGATCAACCCCAGGGTTTTTATTAGAATATTCTGAGGTCTTTGTATACTGAGATCGTCAACTATGGGCCTGTATCTCTTAGAGGAGATATAGTCATCAGATGAACTTCCTTTCTTAGTTTTAAAAAAGCTTTTAGTCTAGCACTTGTATTTTGAATTGAAAATATAATTCTAGGTGTAAGAGGCTCTTCCAAATTAATTTTTCAGATTAACTTGGAAGTTCAGTGTACTATCCATTTAGTACACTAGTACTAATACCCTTCTGTGGCAGTCTTTTGTTTTAAACGTGGAAAGAGTGACACCTTGTGGTAGTTGGGGTAGTAGCTAGAAAAATGTCAGATGATTAAGATTCTAAGAAAAACTTTATAATTTATTACATTATGTGCATTTTAGTTGGAAATGACCAGTAGTTCTGAATATCTTTTTAGCCATATAGCTTCTCTTCCCAGTTTTTTTTAGCTTAAAAATTCAAATATGGGGGCGGGAGTGATGGCTCTGCGGTTACCTCACTTGCTTGCCATGCATAGGGGCGTACCCTAGCACCACATACACAGCAAAGTGTAGGAACAATGAAAACCATATGAAAAACCAAATAAAATGGATTATCTCTCTATCTCTCACCATCCCTCTGTCTTAAAAAGAAAATAAATGTTCAAATATGCACAGATATTGAATGAACACTGCAGGCTTGACTAGAAGTCCAGTGCACTATCCATTGCACCACGGAGCCAGTTGATATATGTATAAATATTGACAGAATAGTGTAATTATTACCCATTGTCTATACTTGATAGTTGTTAACATTTTGCAATGCTTGCCTTTTGCATGTGAGGGTGTTTAAATGAACTAGTTGGCAATAAGTAGTAAACCTTGTGACACTTAACCTGTAAATATTTCAAATTATAACTCCTAAAAAAATAAAATTATTGGTCTAGGGTCATAGCTCAGTGGTAAGAGTATTTGCCTACCATATGCAAAGCCCTAGGTTCCATCCCCAGCACTGGAAAGCCAGGGGGTCGGGCAGGGAGGATTCTCTTAACTGCAGTACTGTTATCACACCCAGGAAAGCTAGTCATAATTCCCTAGTGACGTCAAGTAGCCCATGTTCATTAGTAGTCACTCTTCAGTTACTCCAAGATAAATTCTTGGTATTTGAATTAGTGGATATCATTTTAAAGCAGCTGTTGTACTCAAGAATGTAGAGGAAATTATGCTTGTAATGCATGAATAAATGCACATCTCAGCAGATAAATAGAAATTATAAAAAAAAAGAACCAAGTAGGAATTATAGAACTAAAAAATTTAACATCTAATATAAAAAATTTAGTGAATCCAGCCAGGAAAAGTGGCTCATGCCTCACTGCCTCCTGAGGCAGGTGGATTACAAGTTCAAAGCCAGCCTCAGCAACTTAGGCCCTAAGCAACTTAGTGAGACCCTGTTTCAAAAAAAAAAAAAAAAAGAGAGAGATGGATATGTGACATAGTGGTTAAACACCAGTGGGTTAAATCCCTGGTATGAAAAAAAAATTTTTTTAACTGAATCATTTAAATGGTAAATTAGAGGTAGAGAGGAGCCAGTGAACTTTTCTTTTAAACTTTTTTTTATTTGTTGAATATGGACTTACAATTAGGAGCGAATAATTATCAATAAACAATCAAGAATAAATGTATATTCACATAGAAAGCCAAGGCTGATGCCATTCCATGGTTTCCCCCCTTGAGTTCCCCATGGTTCCACATTTCCCCCAATTAAACCCCTGCATTAAATGAACTTCTCGTGGAAGTGGGAGGTTTCCCTCTGAGTTGATTCCCCCATATTCCCTTCCTCTAGTTTCCTTGATGACTTCTTATGATGATGACCTTCCCCCCTCCGTGACCCCCTTCCCCATGTTTCCCAGCATCCTAGGCCAGGTTCCCCCTGTTCGTGTAAAAAATTCACACATGTTGAGGTGATATAGCCATCTATCATACTTTATCTGGTTATATTCTAGCTTCCACAAATGAGAGAAAATATTCGACCCTTCAGTCTCCAAATTTGGTATATTTTACTTAGCATAATTTTTTCCATCTTCATCCATTTGGTTGCAAATGCCATAATATCGTTTTCTCTAATAGCTGAGTAGTATTCCATTGTATATATGTACCAAAGTTTTTGAATCCACTGGATGATTGAGGGGCATCTGGGTTGGTTCCATAATCTAGCTATAGTAAATTGAGCAGTTATGAAAATTGATGGAGCTGTATGTCTAAAAATATGCTGATTCTAACTCTTTTGAGAAAATACCAGGAGTGGGATAGCTGGGTCATAAGGCGGTTCAAGCCCTAATTTTTTGAGGAGTCTCCATGCTGCTGTCCAGAGTGGCTGAACCAGTTTGCAGTCCCACCAGCAATGTGCCAATGTTCCTCTTTTCCCACAGCCCCTCCAGTGTTCGTCATTGTTCATATTCTTCATTTTTGCCACTCTGAGTGAGGTGGAATCTCAGTGAAGTTTTGATTTGCATTTCTCTTATTGCTAGTCATGTCGAGCATTTTCTCAGATGTTTATGGGCTTTTTGGACTTCCTCCTTTGAGAAATTTCTTTTTAGTTCTGCAGCCCATTTATTGATTGGATTATTTGTGATTTTGGTGTTTGGTTTTTTGAGTTCTTTGTATATTCTGGATATTAGCCCTTTGTCTGAGGTGTAGCAGGCAGGTTTTCTCCCATTCTGTAGGATCTCTCTTAACACTCTTGACTAAATCTTCAGCTGTGCAAAAGCTTTTTAGTTTAATTGTGTCCCATTCATTTAATCTTGACTTTACTGCTTGTGCATGGGAGTCTTTATTAAGGAAGGCAGTGCCAACCCCTATGTCCTGTAGTGTTGATCCTACTTCTTTTTCAAGCACTTGTAAAGTTTCTGGTTTAATATGCAGATCTTTGAACCATTTTTGTTTAATTTTTGTGCAGGGTGAAAGGTAAGGATCCAATTTCAGTTGTCTACATATGGCTGTCCAATTTGTCCAACACCATTTGTTGAACAGGCTATCTTTCTTCCACACTATGCTTTTGCCCCATTTATCAAATATAAGATAGTAAAAGGTATTGGTGGAGGTTCATCTTGGAATCCTCTGTTCTATTCCATTGGTCTTCAGTTCTGTTTTGATACCAATACAATGCTGTTTTTGTACTATAGCCCTAAAATATAATTTCAAGTCAGGAATTGAGATACCCCCTGCTTCCTCCTTCTTGCTGAGTAATGTTTTGGCTATTCTGGGTCTTCTGTTATTCCATTCGAACTTGAGAATTGCTTTTTCTATATCCATGAAGAATGAATTTTGATGGGGATTGCATTAAATCTGTATAGGGCTTTGGGTAGAATGGCCATTTTGATTATATTGATTCTGCCTAACCATGAACATGGAATGTTTTACCATCTACTCAGGTCTGCAGTTTCTTTTTTTTTTAGTGTTTGATAGTTTTTATTGTAGAGGTACTTAATATCCTTTGTAAAGTTGATGCCCAAGTATTTTATTTTTTTGAGGAGATGGTGAATGGGACAGATTTCCTGATTTCTTCTTCCGTGGAATTGTTGCTGGAGTAAAGAAAAGCTAATGGTTTATTGGTGTTGATCTTATAGCCAGCCACTTTGATGAAATCATTTATAAGCTCTAGAAGTCTTCTGCTCCAGCTTATTGGGTCTTCTAAGATTAGAATCATGTCATCAGCAAATAGAGACAACTTGACTTCCTCTTTTTCTATTCAAATTCTTTTGATTTCCTTGTCTTGACTGACAGCTCTGGCAAGGGTTTCAAGGACTGTATTGATTAAGAGTGGTGAAAGTGGACAGCCTTTTCTTGTTCCTGAATTCAGTGGAAATGCTTTCAGTCTTTCTCCATTGAGCATAATGTTGGCTCTGGGTCTGTCATAAATGAATCTTACATAGTTAAAGTATCTTCCCTTGATTCCTATCTTCTCCAGGGTTTTGAGCATGAAGGGGTGTTGAATTTTATCAAAGACCTTTTCTGCGTCAATTGAGATGATTATAGGATTTTTATTTTTAATTCTGTTTAAGTGGTGAAATACATTTATTGATTTATGTATGTTGAACCAGTCTTGTTTTCCTGGAATGAAGCCCACTTGATCATGATGTATTATCTTTTTAATGTACTTTTGGATCCAGTTAGCTAGAATTTTATTAAGGATTTTTGCATCTATATTCATCAGGGACATTGGTCTGTAGTTTTCTTTTCTTTTTGTGTCTTTTTAGGATTTTGGGATCAGTGTAATATTTGCTTCATAAAAAATGTTTGGGAGTGCTCCAACCCTTTCAATTTCATGGAAAAGTTTATAGAGGATCAATGTTAATTCTGTGAAAATTTGATAGAATTCTGCCGTATATCCATCCGGTCCTGGGCTTTTCTTTTTTGGAAGTCCTTTGATAGCTGCTTCGATTTCGCTACCTGAGATAGGTTGGTTTAGATTTTCAGTGTCCTCTGGTGTTAATGTGGGGATGTTGTATGTGGCCAAGTATCTGTCCATATCTTCCAGATTATCAAACTTGGCAGAATATAAATTTTCAAAATAAGTTCTGATAATCTTCTGGATTTTAGTTGAGTCTGTGGTGATATCTCCATTTTCGTCTTTGATTTTGTTGATTTGCTTCACTTCATTCTTCCCTTTTGGTAAGGTTGGCAAGGTGGTCTGTCAGTCCTGTTAATTTTTTCAAAGAACCAAGTCTTTGTTTTGTTGATAATTTGTATGGCTTTTTGTTCTCAATTTCATTGATTTCAGCTCTGGTTTTAGTTATTTCCTGTCTTCTATTAACTTTGGGATTGGATTGTTCCTCTTTTTACAGGCATTTGAGTTGGAGCATAAGATTATTTATTTGGGCTCGTTCTTGATTTTTGATGCATACACACAGTGCTATAAATTTACCTCTTAAGAATTCCTTCATGCTATCCCAGAGATTTCTATATGTTGTTTCTTCATTCTCATTAATTTCCAGGAATTTCTTGATTTCTGCTCTTATTACCTCTTTTATCCATCCTTCGTTTAAGAGAGTATTATTCAGTTCCAAGTATTTGAGTAATTTCTGTTGTTTTTCTTGTTGATTGCTAAGATCATAGCATTGTGGTCTGACAGGATACATGGGACTGTATCAACTTTTTTGTATTTGTTAAGGTTAGCTTGGTAGACTACGATGTGGTCTGTTTTAGAGAAGGATCTGTGAGTTGCTGAGAAGGTAAATTCAGCCAACTTAGGATGGAATGTTCTGTAGATGTCTCTCAAGCCCAATTGATAAATAGAGTTGTTCAGATTGGAGATATTTTTATTGTTTTGATTATCTGTGTTTTGTTGATAATAGTATATTAAAGTCCTCCAGTAGTAATGTGTTGAGATCAATGAGGGGTTTAATGTCCTTGCATTTTTTCCATATATTTGGGGGGGGTTGTAATTGGGGGCATAAATGTTCATTATTATTATGTTTTCTTGATGAGTTGTCCCTTTTATTGTGATGTAGTGTCCATCTTTGTTCTTTCTGAGTAGTTTTAGATCGAAATTGATTTTATCAGATATTAGGATCACCACGTCAGCTTGCTTTTTTGGACCACAGGCCTGGTAGACCTTTTGCCAACCTTTCTCCTTCAGTCTGTGTCTATTTTTGAGTGTTAGGTATGTCTCCTGTAGACAACATATTGTTGAATTTTGTTTTTTGATCCAGTGTGCCAATTTGTGTCTTTTGACTGGGGCATTGAAACCATTCACATTCAGAGTTAGAATAGATATGGAAAAGTGAGTCTCAAACTTTGTGACTATTGCTGAGCTTTGTGCCATCTTGGGTATCTTTTGGTATGTAATATGGTTATTGCACTCTCTTGTTTAAGGGTTTAGGGTATTATTAGCATTTTCTTCCGAATGAAGAATGTCCTTGAGAATATTCTGTAGCGCAGGGTTTGTGTTCATATATCTTGCTAGCTTGAGTTTATCATTGAAGTATTTAATTTCCCTGTAACATTTAAGGCTGAGTTTTGCAGGGTATATTATTTTTGGCTAAAAATTGTTTTCTTTCAAGGCTTGAAAAATATTGTTCTAAGCTCTTCTGGCCTTCATTGTCTGATCTGAAAAATCCATAGTGATCCCAACTGGTCTGCCTCTGAGTATGATTTGGAGCTTTTCCCTAGCTGCTTTTAGAATTCTCTCTTTAATTTTGCTGTTATTCATTTTGTGTATGATATGTCTTGGTGAATTTCTCATTTGTTTAGGTCTGTTTGGTGTCCAATAAGCGTCTTGGATTTGGTATTCTTGGTCATTTCTGATATGAGGGAAATTCTCCTTTGCAATTTCACTTAGAAAATTCTTAATGCCTCTTGTTTGGTGTTCGGAGTTTTCATCAAGTCCATTAACTCTCAGGTTATTTCTCCTCATCTCGTCAATTATTAATTTGGAAGTCTGGTCATGTAGAATAAGTTTCTTTTTTTGTCTGTGCTCCTTAAACTTGACATTGCTCAGCATCTTCGTTATCTGATGTACCTTCTTCAAAAGCTGAGATACTCTTTTGAGTTTACTCTGGTCTTAGTATCTTCCAGTGAAGATTTGATTTGGTTGACTGTGGTTTTCAACTCTGATAGCTCTGTTACATCTTTTTTTCAGGGTGTCTAACTCTTTATAAATATGGTCTTTCATCTCATGGAATTGCTCTCTTATTTCCTTATGTAAGTTGTCTCATCACTTGAAACTGATCTTTGATCTCTTTCCTTAATTCTTCTTTCAACTCTTTGATTGAGTTACTAATCATAATGTTGATACATTTTTCTAGGTTTTCATCTAGGACCCTGACCATGGAGTTCTTGGATGGAGAGCTGTGTGGTTGAGGATGGGAATTATTTCCTCTTTTCCTCATTTTCAGATACAGGGGGTATGGCTTAAAGACCTACAGTTAGTATTACTCTTGTAGGGGTTGGTGGAACTTCTTATGACTTTGTTTTATTGGGATGGGGTGTTATTTGGACCTGGTGTCCAGTCAGTGAAGAATTGAGAGCCTATAGGTGCATATACTGGACAGTTTCAACTAAAACAGTTATAATGATGATTAGCACCTATAGGTCCAGTTTTCTTCCATGAGAGCTCTCACAGTATATTACGATAGCAAGCAACTACCCGTTTTCAATGATGACTTTTTCCTCAGTTAGCAGGGCCTCTATAGGTGGGGAGAAGGAATGTCTAGAAAGCCAAGAAAGTGAGGTAGGGAGGTAGTTTGGAACTTGTGTCTTAGAATGAAGAGCTACAAGGGATCAGCATGGTGTAGGTTATTCAATTAAGAATAAGGAAAAGACAAATGGGATGCGAGTGGGGTTAAAGACTTTGGGTGAGGATGAGAGAGAACAGCATATAGTTTAGGAATTGCCAGAGTACAGGGAAGAAAAGGTTTGTATGGAGCATGGTTCTCTTTGACTCAAGGAGACTGAGAGCTAGTTTTCTATCATGAAGAGTTTCCCCAGTCAGACTCCAACACTATGGAGACAGCAGTCGAGTTTGAGAAGGCATAGTGACAGTAGAAACTAACCATCAATATGTACAAACGAACAAAATATATACGTCCAAGAACACCAAATTTAGTACTAATAATAGAGATAAAAAGCATAAAAAATAAAAATACATTAAAAAGTTAAAAATACTAAACAGCAACAGCAACCACAAAAAAAAATTTTTTTTAAAGCGAGTTGGGAAGGTTTAGAGTTTTTGCCCTCTAGGTCAGTGAGTACCGTGGGGGAGTGCATTCATATCTGACATCTAGCTGGAGACTTCCCAGTTGAGCTTTGGGGGGGGATGAAACTTGGTAATCTCCGATGGCCATGGGTTTTACTAGAGGATCTCACCAAATTTTTCTACTATAGAGGGGTAGAAGACCCTACCCTTTCCCACTTCCTGTGAGAATAGAGTTCTGTGCCACCGAGATGTACTCCTGGGCAGATTGTTTTCTGCCTGACCAAACTCCTGATCCTCTTAAGCTGGAGACCCAGGAGCTTTAGGGAGTCTAGTAGATCCAGGTGTAGATGTATGGGACTCTGATTGATCCAAGGAGAGTGGCCAGCCTGAAGTGAGCTTCCCCAGGATCGCTGTTGCCCCAATCTTGGATGCCTTGTGATTTTCAGTAGCCCCAAGAGATGCTGTGTGGGCTTGTCACAGACTCAGCAAGGGAGGCACCAGCCTAACTGGGCCAGTGTATGTGTAGTTCTCAATTGAACCACTTGGGGGCGTGGAAGCCCAGTCCCTCCTGAGGAGCTCAGGACCTAAGGAGTCTTGGCTTTGCATAGAAACTGGAGGCTGAAAGTGAGCCCAGGTTGCCTGTTTTGTTCAAAGGTTCCTGAGACTGGTGCTAGTCCCTGCCTTGTTTGAGGGTTACAAACAGCTTTTGGAGTAACTGCATCAGGTGGCCACCTTGGGTAAATATGCCCTACTGAGCCGAGTTCTGGTCACAGACTCCTCCCGTTCAAGCATGTAAGAGGGCGGGCAAGAAGCCACCCCTTGCAAGTCCCATGAGCAGGAGAAAGGGTTTCCAGACTCATAGAGCCTCCTGGGCAGTCGGCCAGGAACCAGAGCGCTTAGATCTGCTTCTCTTATCAAATACTGAGGTCCCTTACCTGCCCCTATTTGATGGGTCTGGTTTGACTTTTGCCGAAGGAGTGTCCAGCCCCACCCTCAGGGAAATCTCAAGATGGTGGTGCTAGACTGTAGCTAATTTACCCGAACAAACAGATGTAGGGTCCCTATTTCGAGCAGCTAAATCTTTCGCCAGGCTGAAGATTCAGTTGTCATGGACTGCGAGCTCAGGAGTCTGTTGGGGCGTTCCCAGCTGTATCTGAGATAAATTACTTATGCCCTGCTTCCACCCTACCAGGATAAATCCTGGTGTGAAGCCAGCAGCAACCCAAAGTGGGCATGACTAAGTCCCAGCTTAAGGTGGTAATTGCAAAGCTGTTTTCCTTTGAAGTTAATAAATTAAGGGGGACACACTTCCCACACACGGTAAGCCAGGTCCTATCCTTGGAGACCTCATCCAATTCCTGGAGCGGGAACTTGTCTTCAGGAGTGCCAGGGGATAGGTGCTGGTGGTGTGGGCACCATGTTCCAGCCTTGCAAGTGAACTTGATAGTCCACCAGTAAGACATTATCTAATCTCAGGAATGGGGAGAAAAAGAACTGTAGAAAATGAGTAGAGCATTAATGATTTATGGGGTAATATCAGACAATTCAGTACATATGCTTGGAGACATATGTACCTAGAGTCCCATGGGGCTCCCAGTAGGCTCCCAGATCATATTAGTGCCACTCTGAATAGACCTGGCCTTTAGTGTTTGTCACTAGTTCTTGGATTTATCATCAAGGAACTTATATGTAGAGCTGGAAAGATCTGATGTAAAAGAACATAAAAGTCTTCCAATTCAAGATGATGGCCTAAGCCCACACATACACTTCTTTTTTCTCCTTAAGTCTTATGGACTTGGGAAGAAATAAAAAAAATGATAGTGAATCTAAAGCTGAGATAGAAAACAGGGGCTAGGTCCCATTCGTAGATTAAACAATTTTGAGTAATTGCTGGGATATGGAAAGCAGATGGAATTGGGGACATAGAAAAATCAAACACAAAAGAAAAACTTACTACCCAGGAGAACACTGATGCTTTTAGTAATGATGTTCCCAGCAAATGTTGGGGATGGGGGCACTAACATCACCTCGGTGATGTTAGTGGGCTGAAGGAGTACCAAAACCTTATACTTACACTTGCCCCTCATAGAATGCTGGCTTATATGTCCCTTGTCTTGGTGCTGGGCTCAAACTCTTCTCCCAACATGGGAAAACTGGGTGCTTAGGGCTCCATGACTTTGGTGTCAGAAAGAGAAGGGTACTGTGCCTGAGGTGAATACAAGCTGCCTGTGGTCTTGAATAGAAAACCACACAAAGGGAAAGGCAGTGTGGTCTAGCAGTGAAATGGATCTACCAGTCAGCGTTTTGATTGGAACACCCAATCCTCTCTTGTATGTCCACGGGGGAGCCCTTGCATGTATGTGTCATCAGCAGAGCCAGTTGCTGTATTGGAGGGAGAGGCCCTAGTAGAGCCATGACTCCTGCATAGTGATTAAAAAGTGACTATGCAGAAGTCACTAATGCTAATTATTATTATTTTTTTTAAGAGAGAAGGAGAATGAGAGAGAGACAGAATCAATTTTTATTGAGTTTTTCACATGGTTTTCGTTGCTCTGACACCTCGTTGTATACGTGGGTGCTGGGGTTTGAACCCGTGTACTTGTGCATGCTGGGCAAACGCTGTAACATCTGAGCCACTGCTCTAGCCCTGCTAATTTTTTTTTATTAGAAGCACCAACTAAAACTTATTAGACAACCAGCATCCTCGCGCATGCCAGGCAAGTGCCATAACTGCTGAGCCACCACTCTAGCCCTGCATTCTTAGAATAGTGATAAGCGTCTTTTTTGTTGTTGTTGTTTTTAAGAGAAAAAGACAGTGAGAGAGAGAGAAAGAGAATCAGTTTTATTCAGTTTTTCATGTGGCCTTCGTTGCTTCAACACTTTGTTGTATACATGGTGCTAGGGTTTGAACTCGCATGCTTGCACATGCAAGGCAAGCACCATACCACTGAGCCATTGCTCCAGCCCTTGATCAACATTTTAAGAGCACAAAACTTACTTAGCAATCTATTTCCAGAAACCTGCTCTTCATAAATGGTCTTAGAAATTTGCAGATGTATATATGAATATGGATGCTTGCTGCAGAATTGCTTATTATCACAAAATTTGGAAACTATGCATATTTCCAACAGTTGCAATCTAGCTAATAAACCGTTTCTACAGTGCATCTTAGCTGTGGCTGTCACTTTTTTAGTGAAGACAGATGAGGCAGATTTGTGGGTACTAGCATGGGGAATCCCTTAAGATGAAATAAAGCAGCTATAGGATAGCTGCTTCATTTTGTTTTGTTTTGTTTTGTTTCAAAGAGAGAGGGACAGTGAGAGAGAGAAAGAATCAGTTGTATTTAGTTCTTCACATAGTTTTCATTGCTCTAACATTTCACTGTGTACGTGGTGCTGGGGTTCGAACCCAGGTCCTTGTGCATGCCACGCAAAGCTGCAACTGCTGAGCCACTCCTCTAGCCCCAACCATAGGATATATGCTGCTTTTAGCATTAAAAAACCAATAAAAGTTTAAAATATAGCATCACACTGAAATGGTAGCCAGATATAATAGTATTTCTTAAAAAGTACTGTTTTCAGTGTGTTCTATGATACAATAAATTAAATAACTTGTGACTTCTCAAAGAAAGAATACTATGTGCTTGAACTAGAACCTTCTAATGTACTGATTCAGGTTATGTTGATAGTTTGAAATGGTCTTTCATTCACTTCTTCCCCTTCTTGAAATACATCTTCAGATATTCTCTGAGCAATTGTGTGAAGACATTGTGTTTATGACAAACAAACAGCAACAACAACAAAAAAACTGAATCCATTTAAACTGATTATTAAAACAAATCATATTCAGTTGATAGAGTACTATGTGGCCAACCAGACAGTGCTACAGATCTAGATTTATTGATTAAGGTGTCCATGCTGCTAAGTTCAAAGGCTTATGAAACAATATAAATACTCTACTTCTATTTTTCTTTAGAAAATGCCATACACATAAATATGCAGGCTGGATGGATATATGCCAAATGCAAATAATGGGTAATCTTATTTTGTTACTCTTTTCTGTTTTCTGAACTTTTTATTGTGAATATGTGTAACTTTTTAAATCAAAGAAAGTTATATCCACTTCGCGGAGGGGGGTAAAATAAAAATAGTATGTAGTTCATTTGAAACTCATCTGTATCTTTTGCCCACATCAGAAATACTGGGTTGGGCTGGGCACTATGGAGCATTCCTGTAATCCCAGTGGCTTGGGAGGCTGAGGCAGGAGAATACCAAGTTCAGAGCCAGCCTCAGCAACTTAGTGAAACCCTAAGCAACTAAAAGAGACCGTGTCTCAAAATAAAAAATACAAAAGGCTGGGGATGAAACTTAGTGGTTAAGTGCTCCTGGGTTCAATCCCTGGTACCAAAAGGAAAAAAAAAAAAAAGGAGTGGGGGGGGGGGGAGAGGGAGAGGAGGAGGAGAGGGGAAAGGGAAAGAAAGAAAAGCTATGTTGATATGTCATCCACCCCTACCACTGGTCTTTTTTAACAGACTGGTTACTCGTTTTTCTTTTTAAGAGAGAAGGACAGTGAGAGAGAGACAGAATCAATTTTTTATTGAGTTTTGCATATGGCTTTCGTTGCTCCAACACTTAGTTGTGTACATGGGTGCTGGGGTTTGCCACCGCTCCAGCCCCTAGACTGGTTATTCTTACCCTTTCCCTTCTTCTAAAAATCACACCTGGAGTTCAGTGGGAAGTGCTTAACCAGATGCAAGGCTCTGACTAAGCACTGGTACTGGTACATTGAAAGTTTTCTAGGGATTTGGAGGGCATAAAAGGTTGGTTATAGACTTCGATTATTTTATGCCCCTAAGAATTGCAGATTGAGCCTGTGTATATTCTTGGTACCTGCCTGGTAACATCTGCATGGCTGATGGAAATATAACCAGAGCTAGTGTGAATTACTCTTGATTTGTCAGGGATGACAGACAGGTCCTTGGTGATGAAAAGATTATGAGACCCATTATTAAGCAGACAGGGCAGTGCCTAGAATGGTTCAGAACAAAGTAGGCCTAATAAAGAAAATAGCAATTTACATGATTACTAGAATAAAAACTATTATAAAAATTTATTTACAATTTGTAATTTAAAAATAAGGAGATCATAATAGTTCTGTTATTTGGTGGAAGTGAATGTTGAATGTTGTTTTTGGATTGAAGAGAGTAGACGGCAGTCTCCCTCACATTAGAGAACCTTGAAAAGGAATGAAACTGCATTTAGATATTTCATAGGTGGAATAATGCTGCCTTCTTGTGTGACCATTAATCATGCTAGATGACAGTTTTGCTAAGATAGTCTTCAAGACCAGAACTTAGGCACAAATTCCTGTTTCCAAGGGGGGAGGGGGAGTGCGTTTTCATTTTTAATGCTTTATATTTCAGAGGCAAAATATAGTCATAATCATAAAGTTTAAATCAAGTTCCCTATAGACACTTTCAGTGCACTTTATTCTATCTGAATATGTTCACTAGCAGCCAGCCTTCCTTCAGTTTAAAAGAAATTAAATAATAAAATGCGACAATAATAAATATGTAGTACTAGCGGCAGAATAATGTCCTTGAAAGAATAGTGATTATGTGAGTTCTATAGCCAGGAATATTGAGGTTCATAAAGAAAAAAGGATAAGAATGAAAGAAATGAAAAATGAAAAAAATTTTGGAATTTTATGGTCAGTCTAAGATGATCATGTTCCTTAAAATATAACCTGAGATCAAGATGCCAGGTGTTAAAAGAGAGCTGTAGTAAGACTTGCTATCATTTGTTTTGTGTGAATTATGTCTAAAGGTAATTAGATGTATCCTTTGTGACCAGAAATAAAGGAATACATTTTTAGCAAATTTCAGGATAAATCATGCTTCTAGCCCCCGCCTTTTTTTTAGAGGAGAGAAAGAAAAGTTTTTTATTTTTTCATCTGTTTTTTGTTTCTCCGACATTTAGTTGTGTATGTGGTGCTGGGGTTTGAACCCAGGTCCTCACATGCCAGGCTCTAACCATTTAGCCACCATTCCAGTACTTGCTTTTAATATTTTTGATGAGCTTGTCTGTTTTAATTATAAAGTATCTCTTGAATATAAGTGGCTAATAGTATAAATGAAAGGGATAACTCTGGTGTTCTCAGTTTCTTTCCTTATGTGTTTACCTGTGTCTGATAATATCACCCAAACCCTGAAATTA
Organism: Aplodontia rufa; assembly: GCA_004027875.1. NCBI lineage: Eukaryota > Metazoa > Chordata > Mammalia > Rodentia > Aplodontiidae > Aplodontia > Aplodontia rufa. The sequence goes on from PVKS010004570.1 coordinate 68,649, forward strand.
TCCACATGAGAGGTCACAGGAGCCTTAAGTTCTCTTGCTGGTCTTAGAGCCATCCTCACTTCTGGCAGCAAAAAAATAGAGTAATGAACATGTCCACTCTCACTGGTGTCCACTTTACCTTTAGCCAGCTAGATGGCTTATTCGACCCTCAGTTTTCAGATTAAATGTGGTTTGAAGTAGTTGATGCGTGAGAAACTTATAAAGTTTAGTCCTTTGCATATGAAATTATCTTCCTTTGCTAGCTCAACACAAGAGTGACCTTTTTGTCTCTAAGAAAATGGGGATTATTTATCTTTTATCTTTTTCTTTATGTCTTCAGCACCTAGAAAAAAAATCCTGGTACAAAATTGGTATTTATGAGATGTATTAATGAGTAAAATTTGAGTGCTTTTCATTTCATAGACCCTGACTTTATTAAATAATCTTGGAGTATTGAACAGGAGGATGTTAACTATTGGTTACCAAAATTGGCCTGTTTTTTCCCCTACATTTTATCCAGCTTTAGAAAAGATAGCATTAGTCTATGTTTATAATAATAATTATTACACATGTAAGTATTATAAGTATTCTAGTTGTTTCTGAAATGAGTTCATGCCATTTAAAAAATATCTTGAGAGCGTAGCTCATTGGTAGAGAGAACACTTACTATCAGGGCTGAGGGTATAGCTCTTGCCTGACATGTAGGTGGTCTGGATTCAATCCCCAGCATTATAAAAAAAAAGAAAAAAGAGCACAAATATACTAACATTAAGTAAAAGGCATAATGTCATATAGATCCCAGAGGAGCAGGTTCCTGGTAGAACTATGATGAGGAAGATGGTGAGCCATCTGAGAAAAAACATCAGCTCATTCTCATTAAGGAATTGATTAAAAGCTATAATTTGTTCATTGGAGGAAAATGATATGATTATTATCATTATTACATGCCATTGTATGCAGGTTTTCTCTATGCCTGGGTTCCTGGTTTTCTGTTATTTTCGGTTTTTGTTGTTATTGTTATTTGTTTTAAAGAGGAAGAGAGAGAAGGAACCAATTTTATTTTTCCATCTGGTTTTGTTTCTCCAACATTTAGTTGTGTATGTGGTGCTGAGGTTCGAACCTGGGTCCTTGTGCATGCCAGGCAGGTGCTCCAGCTGCTGAGCCATCATCACTCCAGCCTTTGGGTCCTTTGTTCTTAATTGTAAGGAATGGGATAAAATGTTTCTCAGAAGCACCAATGTTTATAGCTGTGAAGACCCTGACAATTAGTACTTAAGTTCTATCAGTAGAATACCATTTAAAAAAATATCCTAGATAATGATTTTACCATTGCTTTTTCTTACTGCTACCATTACAAATGTATATGTTTATTCCATTATAAAGGCTTCTATGTGCCAGGTGCTGAGGCTGGAAAGTCATCACGTAGCTCATGATTTGAAGTGCTTCCATTCTACTGGGTAGGGACAAATATTCAAAGAAATGTGATGTTGGCAGCAATGTGTTACAAGACTATATAAAGCAGAGTTGGAACAGAGAACAGACAGGGAACTTCAGGAAAATCAAAGTAAAGAATTTTGCACCTTTTCTGTTGCTTAACCAAAAAGTGATCAGGTACTAAACTGTCAAAGTGACCAACTGTGACACATGTACAGAGTAGCAGTTACAGCATGGCATTTCTCTCTTGTTTATGAACTTCAGAGCAGAATTTCCCTCCAAATAGAATGTGACTTCCCTTTGTATTTACTGCTAACTAACATTCCTTAGAATTAATTTAAATTGAAGCTGGCTGGGGATTACATAATTTACTGTATGATAATTTTACTAATTGATCTTTCTGGAATTTATTCCAATGTGTAAGGGAAGTTATGATTAATACTTTAAATTGATAATTTTTGATTTAAAGTTCCCATTTTAATAGCAGTCAGTGTTCTTTTGATTGGTTATATGCCAACAATGTGTATGTTTCTAAGAACTGATTTCAGATTTAAGACACTTAGAAAGGAAGTGATCCAGAAACTAATTTTATTTATTTATTTATTTATTTATTTATTTTAAAGAAAGAGGGGATAGTGAGAGAGACAGACAGAATCAATTTTTATTTAGTTTTTCACATGGCTTTCGTTGCTCCGAGACTTCGTTGTGTACGTGGATGCTGGGGTTTGAACTTGCGTACTTGCGCATACCAGGCAAGCACCATAACCGCTGAGCTACCACTCCAGCCCCAGAAACTGTAATTTTAACTTCATGTATTCCATAATTCCATAGAAAGTAATACTAGTTAATACTTGGAAACTTTTGTTTTCTTTTAAAGTTTTGTATCAGGGGCTTGAGCAGTGGCTCAGTGGTTATGGTGCTTGCCTGGCATGTGCAAGACCATGGATTCAAATCCCAGCACCACATACAATACAAAGTATCAGAGCAACAAAGGCCACATGAAAAACTAAATGAAATTGATTCTCTCTTTTTCTCTCTCTCACTGTCCCTCTTCAAAAAAAAAAAAAGTTTTGTATAAAAAATAAAATCTTTGGACAAGATAATTTTTTGAATCTAATATTTAAGTATCTCCTCTCCTCTCTACATATTATTCTTTTTGAACATAGTTCTAACAGTGTTTCAACTTTTGTGGGTTTTTTCAGATGCAGTTAAAAAACTCCAGGATCAAAAACATGATATGGAAAGAGAAATCAAGACACTCCACAGGAGACTTCGGGTAGGATAAGTCTTCATGTGTTAATTATCTTCTTAGATGGACAGGCATGGTGGCACATGCCTGTAATCCCAGTGACTTGAAAGGCAGGAGGATTGCAAGTTTGAGGCTGGAGCAAGTTAGCAACACCCTGTTTCAAAATAAAAAAAAGGGCTGGGGATGTAGCTCAGTAGTAGAACACCCCTGGATTCAATCTCCAGTATTGAAAAAAAAAGGAAGAAAAAAGTTCTTATTTTGTTAGAAAATAGAGTTTCTGGGGCTGTAGCTGTGGCTCAGCTGTTACAGCGCTTGCCTGGCATATGCAAGTATGTGGGTTCAAACCCCAGCACCACGTACACAATGAAGTGTTCAAGCAACGAAAGCCACGTGAAAAACTAAATAAAATTGATTGTCTTTCTCTCTCTCACTCTCTTACAGTCCCTCTCTTTAAAAAAAAAAAGAAAAGAAAAGAAAGAAAATAGAGTTTCTGAAATTTGAGGTGTGATTCATTGACCATTCACTGCAAGTTTTTGATACGGTGGTGCTATTGGTCTCATTGGGCTTTGAAAAGAAAGCAAATGCCATCCTTTCAAACTGGGATTGGTGCTAGTTTTGGGGCAGAAGAATGTACTAGTAATTTATAGGTGGTAATTTTAGGAAGATGGATTTAAAAAGTATGCCTTCTATTTTGATCATAAAGTGATCCAAACTAGTCAGTTTTTACATGATTTTTCTTTATTCATGGGTTTGATGATTTTGCCAACAGCAATGCCACTGTGATATGGAGTGGGAAGAATGCAATCTCAGAGTTTGCTTCATGCCACAGTTGCTCAGGCAGTTTCCATGATGTCAGAAAATTGCTTTAGGGGTGAGAGGGCTCAGGTATGGCCAGCTGTGACTTTGGTCTTGGTGATTACCTCGGGAGACTTCCCCACCTAACCACACCCGCATCCTCCATGATTGTGGGAAGCAACAGACCATCCAGTTCCTTACTGCTTCTTTGTATAATTTTGTCTGCCTATATTAAGTTCAGTGTTTTTCTTCTGGCTTCCTTTTCCTTTTCCTGTACTTTTGATTTTTTTTTCTATGAGTTTTTGATGTAAGGATATTTATAGCTTTTCACTGTATGGTTCACATACCATGTATATACCTACTTGAGCTTTCCAGAAGTAAAGCTCTAAATTTTGGACAATGTTTATTTTTCATAAGTCTTGCTTTGAAACTTGCATGAGGAAGGGAGGTTTGACATTATTAACATTAATGTTTATTGAGCACTGTGGGTGCTTGATGCATCAGTAGGCAGATCAGTGGAAAGTGTTTCCCTAAGTTCTGTAATAATAGTTGCATTGCCTGTTAGAAGTAGATAATAGCAATTCTCCATGATTAAAAAAAATTGAATCATCATTTGAGAGTGCAGTGTATTATAGCAATTTAATCATAAATAAATTTTATTGCTTTTAAATAAATCTTCATTGCTCTCTTTTCAAAATAAAAAAAAAATTTAATATAGGAAGAATCTGCAGAATGGCGGCAATTTCAAGCTGATCTCCAGACTGCAGTAGTCATTGCAAATGACATTAAATCTGAAGCCCAAGAGGAGATTGGTGATCTGAAGCGCCGGTTACATGAGGCTCAAGAAAAAAATGAGAAACTCACAAAAGAATTGGAGGAAGTAAAGTCACGCAAGTATGTTCTGTATTGAAATAGTTGTATATGTTTCAGTAGAGAGAACATTTAAACCTCACTTTTGTGACATGCTATTGTGGAAAAAATGTGAGGGTTGACACTATTGAGTTTGAATCTGGTAGAAGTTAATTTTTCTGGGCCTCATTTTATGACCCCTGTAAAATTTATATGGATCCTTTAGAGTTATTGTCTGTGTCACTCAATGATCAATAACTCTAGAGGATGCCTGAAAGGTTTCTGACTTAAGGATACAATATGATTTTTCTTTTCCTAATCCGGTGATTCAGCCCTGTTATTTTTTTTATTTAAACTGTAGCCTTGTGATCAGACAGACTTGATTCTTGTCCAGTTTTTGCCTGTTACTAGCTGTGATCTTGGTTAGCAACTTCATCTTTGTTCACAGTTTTCTCATCTTTAAAATGATGGGAAAATTAATGCTTGGAAATATTGTTGTAAGCAGTAAATGAGATAATGCCTGTTAAGTACTCATGGTAATGACCACTAATCTTCAGCTAGTATTTTTGGTAATCCAAGTAAAGAATGCAATGTAAATTTCTCTCCATCATTCACTTGAGGAATTTTCACTTGTTTTATTCTATAACTGTTATGTATCACCATAGTAGTAGTATTTTTCTCCATGTAACAAACACAAAGATCACTGGAAACCTGTAAAAATTATTAGATAAGGTGACATCTCTGATGTGCTCTGAGCTCTGTGATGAGACTTCATCAGAGAAGGGCAGATAGTAGTTTTGTGTTTGAGATTATTATTAAAAATTTATTACTGGGTTGGAGCAGTGGCTCAGCAGTAGAGGGCTTGCCTGGCATGTTTGAAGACCTGTGTTTGAACCCCAGCACCACACAACTAAGTTTTGGAAGAACAAAAATCAGATGAAAAAATAAAATTGATATTCTTCCCTCCTTCTCTCTCTTTCTTTCTCTCTCCCTCTCCCCCTCCCCTTTCCTCCCTCTCTCCCCTCCTTACTCTCTCTTAAAAAAGAAAAGAAAAAATTATTTATTTTGAATGATGTCTAAGTATGCATAGGAAAATAGTTTTTGAAAAACAGCATGTTTTTGAAGTCTATTTTTTAATTGCCTAGCCCTAGTATATGGCCCAGAGACAAGTATTGCTAAGCATCTTTCACTGGCTTAAACAGAGGTTGCAACATGAGGCATAGGATTATGGTTTCTCCACTGGTATGAAACATGTAGTGCATTGATTTTTTTTTAAGCATACTAGTGATTGAATAGCATCATCAGAAATAACTCATTTAAGGGTTGTCCTGAGGGACTACAGTTCTACCTTTTTTTTTTCCCTTTCAATGCTGGGGCCTTAAACATACTAGGCAAGTATTCCACTAATGAGCTACATCCTTAGCCCTGAAATTCTGCCCTTATTCTTTTGGATCCCGAGAGCTCATCTTGTTTATGACATATATGAGAGATGTATTTTTTAAAAGTATCTAAAGGTACTTTTAAAGGAGGCAGCATCTTATAGAGTAGTGGTTCTCAGAGTGAATGTAGACTTCTGGGACCTCCGGGACCTTTTCAATTAATATTATTTTCATAATAATACTAACAGGTTGTTGACTCTTTTCACCATGTTGGCTTTTACACCGATAGTAAAAAGCAGATGTAAATTTGATAAATCAAGGCCTTGGCACCAAGTTGTATTTATAATCAGTAAACTTGTCAGAATCACACTCTGGCATTTAAAAAAAAAAAGTACCCCAAGCAAAACAAAAATAAAATACAGGTTTTACTTCCTGAATGAGTAAATTTTTAATTTTACTAAATATCAGTCCTTGAGTACTGTGCTTTTAACCTGTATAACAAAATGGGAAGTACCAGTAAAGCACTTCTGCTTTATTTATGTGTACCCAAGTGTGAGATTGCCTTGAGGAGACCACTGTGATCATTTTAGTTTGGACTGCTTTCCTTTTTTAATGGAGCACTATTTTTACTTGAGAACAACTGGCAGAAAACTATATGGATATTCAGATTTTGAGATTTGGTGGATATTTTCCTTCAAGGAAAGCAACTGAGAGTATTTGTTGATAGTGATAAAATATGGGCTTTTCAAGTGAATGTTTCAAGATTTTGGAAAACTACTATCTGCCTTTGCAAGCGTGGTGACTTCCCATATTTAGAAAGTGTTGGGGTTTTTTTGTTTTTTTGAATGAAATCATTGATGATTTGGAAAATCTGGGTAATGCAGTGAGTCAGCATTTTACTTATGGCATGTATGATGCTTCAGGATCACGGATGAGTAAACATTTCTTTAAAAATACATCATAGAGGGCTGGAGCGGTGGCTCAGCGGTTTCAGCGCTTGCCTGGCAAGCTCGAGGACCTGGGTTCAAACCCCAGCACCACGTACACAACTGAGTGTTGGAGCAACTAAGGCCATGTGAAAAACTAAATAAAGTTGTTTCTCTCTTTCTCTGTCTCTCTCACTGTCCCTCTCTTTAAAAAAAAAAAAAAATACATCATAGACCTGCGGGTTTTAATGGACAAAATTGGAAAAGTTCATATAGTTTAAGATTCCATGTTGAACTAATTTGTGTGTATGCGTGGCTCTAGGTATCAAACCCAGGGCCTCCTGCATACTAGGCAAGTGCTCTAGCACTGAGTTTCACTGGCAATCTATAACCAAGTTTCAATTAACTATGAATTGTTGCATTTCATTATAGCAGCAAAGAATAACCACAGTTATTTAAAAGACATTTTTAAATATTCTTCCCTTTTAAACTGCATATCTGTTCAAGATCTGCATTTTTCATATTTCAAAAAATTGAATACAGAAGTAATGAGAATAGATACCTTTTAAGCCAGACATTAAAATATTAAAATGTGAATCACTGCTTACTCTTCTTACTAATTATTTTGGCTTTGGAAGTATAGTTATTTTTCATAAAAATATTTATCATGTTAATAAGTCCTGTATTTACTTTTTTTAGGGGGTGTGTATGTGGTACTGGAGATTGAACCCAGGACCTCATGCATGCTAAGGAAGTTCTTTATCACTGACCTACATCCCATCCTTTTTATTTTATTTGGAGACATTCTTGCTAAGTTGCCCAGGTTTACCTCAAGATCCTCCTGTCCCAACCTCCCAAGTAGCTGGGATTATAGGTGTGTGCTGTACACCTGGCTTAGATTAATTACATACTTTATGTATTTCTGTTTTAATTCATTTAATGGAGATAATATGTAAACAAAAGCTCTTTTGGGTCCTCAATCATTTTTCAGATGGAAAGAAGTTCAACTCAGACCAAAAAGTTATGATTGTTACTATGGATTGTTAAAACTTCTAATCATGATAACTAACTGAACATTGACTCTGGTACTTCTTGGGGCAGAAATCTTCCAGAAGAGCAAAATGACCAGCATAGACAAATTCTTCTAAAGACTGACTTAATTTTGGTCCCTATAAGTGTACTTGATAGTTTTAAACATGTGCAAACTGTGCAGCTGCAATCTCATTCCAGATAAACTTGTGTTAGTCAGCTCGGTAAGTTAAGAGAGGGCCAGAAATGAAATAGCATTGATTTTTCTGATGAATTAGGATGCTTCACATTGAGCTGGTAGAGGACTCATGTTACTAATATGGCCTGTGCTTTTTTTTTTTCTTTGTAATATTCTATTTGGAAATGACAGTTCTGTTCTTTCAGCACAAGGACTTTGGTTTCATTTCTTTGCATTTCCATGTCCAACCAAGCACGGCATTTTTAGGTAGAGTCAGCATAAATTATCTGCATGTGCTGATGAATTCCCAAACTTCTAAGAAGGGCTGGGCCTTCCTGGCAGCATAGGACCAGAGATTCCTAGTTCTGAGTCAGGCTGTGGTCAGTCTGCCTCCTGTTTTACTGCTAATTGATTACTGATGTCCTCACCTGACACTTAGATAAAAATGGAATTTGATAGTTATTTAACTTGCTTAAGATAACTTGATATGAGAATTTTAATATCATTTCCTGATATTTACCAACCAAATGAGAATATTAGGCCAAGTAATCTACTATGCTTAACTGATATAGTTAAAACAAACAAACAAATAAATAAACTAATATCTTTTAATCTTTTAATAAACTTTTCAGTTGGGAGAAGGAAAATGTGTATTTTCTCATACATATATGCAAATGCTGTGTTTCCATATTATTTTTAGGCAAGAGGAGGAGCGAGGCCGAGTATACAACTATATGAATGCAGTTGAGAGAGATTTGGCAGCCTTAAGGCAAGGAATGGGACTGAGTAGAAGGTCGTCAACTTCCTCAGAGCCAACTCCTACAGTAAAGACACTCATCAAGTCCTTCGACAGTGCATCTCAAGGTAATTGATTCCTTATTCATTGTGCCAAGGGGTGAAGTTATGTTTACTTTCCATATGTTCTCTGGTTTAGTTAGATACTCTTTACCATCTTACTCGCAGTCTCATCAAATTTATATAGTATCAGTGAGTTCATATAAGGTGAATTTTCCTAGAGAGTTTGGAATCTATTCTGCTTTAGAATTGTTATTCCTGGACTCATGCCTTTTCAATGTGGAGATGTATCTTTTTGCCCCAGGTGGATCACATGCATTTCTGTGACTTATCTTCTTTATGCTTCTTTATGCCTAGAATGTCCAGAAGTCTTTCTTTAGCTCTTTTACTTCCTTTGAACTCTTTCAGTCTTGCATATCCAGATACTCACTTGACATTGGCACTCAGGTGTCTCCTAGATATCTTGTCTAAATCTAAGCCTTTGTTTTCGAACTTCAATCTTTCCCCTTGTGTAAATGGTAGCACCATTTCACCCAGTTGCTGAAACCAGAAATCTGGGACTCTTTCCTTAAATCCATCTTCTTCCTCACTCCATATCTAATCCAATCTTAGTAAGCCCTTTTTCATCTCCCTGGCAATTCTGAGAATTGAACCAAGGAACTCACACATTCTATGTAAGAGCCGCACCACTGAGTTACATTCCCACTTTAAAAAAAATAATAATAATTTTTTTTTTTTTTAAAGAGAGAAAGAGTCATTTTTTTATTTTTTCTTTTTCTCTGGTTTTTACCTCTCCAACACTTAGTTGTGTATGTGGTACTGGGGCTCAAACACAGGTCCTCATGCATGCCAGGCAAGCACTCCACCACTGCCCCACCTCTCCAACCACCCACTTTTTTTTGTGAGATGGAGGTCTCTACTAAGTTGCTCAGGCTGGCCTCAAACTTTTAATCCTACTTACTGCAGTTTCTCCAGTGGCTGGGATTCCAGGCATGTACCACCACACCTTAGCAAGTCTTGATCCAGCTTCCAACGTGGGTCTCCATCTTTACTTAGTCTGCTTCTCTCCATTTCTAGTGGCAGAATCCTTAGTTCAGGCCACTATCAACTACTAATTTTAGTAACATCCTAATTAATCACTCCATTTTATTTCATGATAGTTTTTTTTTTAAAGGGAGAGGAACAGAGAGAGAGAGAGAAAGAGAGAATGAGTTTTATTTGGTTTTTCATGTGGCTTTCAGTACTCTGACACTTCATTGTGTATTTGTTGCTGGGGTTTGAACCTGCATCCTCGCACGTGCCAGGCAAGCTCTGTAACCATCGAGCCACCAGCCCTTCTTTTTTGTTTTTTAAAGAGAGAGAGAGGAAGGAAGAAGGAGGGAGGGAGGGAGAGAGGGAGGCAGGCAGGCAGCAGGGAGGCAGGGAAGGAAGGAAGGAAGAATTTTATTTTTTCATCTGGTTTTATTTTTCTGACAATTATATATGTGGTGCCAGGGTTCAAACCTGGGTCCTTATGCATGCCAGACAAGCCGCTCTACTGCTGAACCACTGCTTCAGCCCCAATAGATCTTTATTTGCTTAAAATCCTTTGTCTTCTTATGGTTGGAATGATCTCAGAGTGCCTGCAAGAGTCCACCACTGCATACCTCCTCAGTTGGGCCAATCTTCCCTGACCTTTATAACCCAACTACACTTCAGATTCAGAAACAAGTTGGATTCTTTTAATAAGGATGAGGTGGATCTTGAAGCACTAACTAATGTTAAAATAGACCTGTAATCCTTTAAAGCGAGTTGCAGACCAGTATATTATTTTGTTTTTTTAAAGTACATAGATGGTTATAATGTATTTGTATTTAAAGTACAAGAAAGAGGTCTTCAGAACTCCTACCTCTGAGTAATAAAACGGACAAAGATGAAAAGAGAACTTTGAAAAATACATTACTTTAAAATAAAATGATAATGGCATGTACAGTAATTTAAAGTTATGCAACTATTCAAAATAGTAACAAAATAAACTTTAATGCAAAATATATATTGCTCTCATATATTTGTTACCAAATATTTTAGAATAAAATTCATCTAAATAACTCAGAAGTTCCACTCCTAGTTATAGAAGAATTGAAGATAAGTATTTAGACAAATACTTGGGCACAGCAGCACAAATACTATTCACAGTAGTACACAAGAAGTTGAAGTAGTCCAAGTGTTCATGTGTTGGATGAATGGATAAAAACATGGTTCATCCATACACTGGAATATTACCAAACCTTGAGAAGGAATGAAGTACTGTTGTACTGTTGTATGCTACAAAATGCAATGTATGTTTACAACATTGTGCTAAGTGAAAAAAACCAAAACATGACAGGCCACATATTGTAGGATTACGTTTATTTGAAATATGCAGAATAGGTCAGTTTGTGGAGACAAAGCAGATTTGTACCAGGGGAAGAGGAGAGACTACTTAATAGGAACTAAGTTTCCTTTTTTTTTTTTTGAAAGAGAGAAACAACTTTATTTAGTTTTTCACATGGCCTTAGTTGCTCTAACACTTAGTTGTGTACGTGGTGCTGGGGTTTGAACCCGGGTCCTCGTGCTTGCCAGGCAAGCGCCGAAACCTCTGAGCCACCGCTCCAGCCCCTAAGTTTCCTTTTGGGGTAATGAAAATGTTTTGGAACCAGGTAGAGGTGGTGGTTGTACAATCCGTGAATGTGCTTAATGTCACTGAACTGTACATTTAAAAGCAGTTAAGTTCATGTTATGTAAATTTTTCTCAGTAGAAAAGAATACCCTGCAGTGTTACCAATTTTAAATATAAGTTCTTTTTTTTAAAGAGAGAAAGACATTGAGAAACAGAATCAATTTTTACTGAACTTTTCACATGGCTTTTTCATTGCTCTGACACTTAGCTGTGTATATGGGTGCCAGGGTTTGAACCCATGTACTGGCACATGCCAGGCAAGCGCCTAACCGCCAAACCACCACTCCAGCCCCTAAATAAAAGTTCTTGATTCCATACTGTGTGATATGCCTGTGTTCGATTTGTATTTCCAAATTTGAGTTTAATGCAGTTTCAAACAAATAACCACTTTTATGCAGACTTTATTGTAATCAGCGCTAAGCCCAAGTATCTAGAAACTAAAAACTGAATGAGTCAGAAAAATTAAGGTGCTTGTGAGCAGTTCAATCTAAAGAATACTGGGTAAAAAATAATCACATATCTGTGTGTTAATGCAAATCAGAAAATACATGTGAAGTGTAATGATCAGTTCTTTAGGAGGAAGTAAGGTAAGATGAACAGGAGCTCACCAACCTTTGGTTTAATATATAGTTTACTGAACTTCTACATGCCAGGCCTCTTATCTAAAGCACTTATAGATAATATCCTCTTTTATTTTATTTGCAATGCACATGCTAGGTAAGCACTCTACCACTGATATGCACTCCAAGCCCCTCTTGGGTTTGTTTTTATTTTTGTTTTTGTACTTGGATTTCATTGATTTATGAAGTACTTTGACCACTTGCTGTAATTAAACATTACATTGGCCTAGAGAAGCAAACGATTCACCTGGTGGTAGGAGAATCACCTGTCTCCTGAGACATAGTTGTGAGTGTTCAGCATAGTATGTTAGGCATCAGCCAAGACATTTTCCAGTGGAATTTGAGAGCATTGGTTAATCTGGTGAATCCTCAAATGGGGACTAGTTAAGAAATCTTCTACTTCATTGTGATTCCTTTATTATTTACTTGCTTGTTTGTTGTTTTCATAGTACCAAACCCTACTGCAGCTACAATTCCTCGGACACCTCTGAGTCCCAGTCCTATGAAAACCCCTCCTGCAGCAGCTGTATCCCCTATGCAGGTAAGTGTCTGGGATCACTGAAGGTACTGGGGGCCTCAGAATCTGAAAGTTAAGCCATCTTCAGAGTCATGCACATGTCTATCAGGTGGTCATATAGACTGCTTAGAATATATTTGGGATCTGTTTCCTAAATACCATGACTATGTTAATTAAGATAAATTAGATACATATGAATACTGCTGTTCTTCTGGAAAACCAAGACACCTGTTTTGAGTGTCTAGGACACCTCTTGGCAAATCACTTCAAAGCCTGGTAACTTGAAACGGCAGTTTACTTTTTTTCACATTTTTCTGGTTTGGCTAGGCAGTTCTTTGCTGGCTATGGCTGGGCTCCCTCCTATAGGTATGCTAAGCCAGAGGATGGTCTGGAACCTGGACTCAGAAGGATCCTGGGCTGTTGTCTCCACCTGGTCTTTCTTCTCAGGCACATTAATAGCATGGTTCTCTCCAACTCCAGCAAAGTAAAAGTGAAAGTTAGCAAAGCCTCTGAAGACCTTGGCAGGGAGCTTGGACAGTGTCACTTCTAACCTATTCTTTTGGTCCAAACAAGTCATAGGGCCAGCTCAGATTCAGAGTGGGAAGGGTCTGCACAAGGCATGAGTTCAGAGAAGTGTGATTCATCGGGAACCATTCCATCACAGTTCAGCACAAGGATGTTGCTAATCCATTACAAGCAAGTTTCAGAAGTTGCTTTTCCTTGCCATTGTTGGAATACAGACCAGAAACAGGGCAGCTGGCTTTTCTCTGTGGTGCTCAAGAGACATTCTCATTGTGTCCTTTATCTAGACACTTAAAAAGTGACTGAGGTGGAGTATTTCCATGTACGTGAGAGCAGCCAAATAAAAAGTAAGCTCAAACCTGTTATCCTGTGATTCAGGGTAGCCTTGGTCATATCTGTTCCCTAAAATAATAGGGCTTGGGAGAATTTTACTGAGCTGAGACTTGTGCTAATAATTGACCATGTGTTTTATGAGTAGACTTTTTAACTTTTCATAAAGTTTAGGGTAAACGCATGTTCCTCTACTGTTGCAAGTCAGCTTTGCATTTGCATGTATATACAAGATGTTATGTCTTCATTTAAAAGGAATTGAAGGGGAATTCCATATTCTACCTGCAGATTTAATGCTTTTTGTATGCTCTGTTAATCAAATTTTCTCTTAAAACCTGAAGAAATAAGTAAAAGCAAAAAAAAGGTGCCAAATATAATAAAATAAGACAAAGTTTCTCAAAATAATCTTTCGGTTGAAGGTTTTTTTTTGTTTTTTTTTTTTTAAGAGAGAAGGACAGTGAGAGAGAAAGAGAAACAGAGAGAATCAATTTTCATTGAGTTTTTCACATGTCTTTTGTTCCTCTGACACTTAGTTGTGCTTGTGGGTGCTGGGGTTCCCGTATAATTGTACATGCCGGGTAAGTGCTGTAACTGCTGAGCCACTGCTCCAGCCCTGTCAGTTGAAGTTTAATGTCTAAGGCATTATTTCATAGATCTTTGTAAAAAATTTAAAAAGAAGGTGAAAAATCTCATCTATAGCTTGAAAAAAGCAAATAATTACAAGCTATATCCACTAGCTTTAGTACATGATTAGTTAGTACAGTGAATTTCAAATCTAACAGTATATAAAAATCATGGAGAGTTTTAACCACACAGATTCTCATCCTTAAGCTAGTAAATCTCTGGGGACTAGGGCCTAAGATTGGAATTGTTAGTTTTTCAAAACTCCCTGGTAGGAATGCTACTTCTGGCTGTGAGGAACTAACAAAAACTGCTATCACAAACAGCTAGAAAGCTGGACAAAATATAGGAAGCAATTCTTTTCAGACATTGTTCAAAAAAAGCAGTACAACGTTATGATCCCTGAAAAAAAGCCAAGAGATAAGGGAAGTCTTGCTATGGCCCACATTTTTTTTCATGTAGGCAATGTCTAGATGGTGATGTAGAGAAGATGAACTGATGTAGAACAGAGAAGGGAATCCAGTTGGTACTGAAGAGAGACAAATCAATGTTCAAGGACAATGAGATTGCTAGAATTTTGAGGACAGAGTCCTTGGAAGGAGGGTGCTAATGGAGCAAGGGCTCAGAAATCTGCATAGGCATCTTTGCAAGTTTTTGCCTGAATGCTGTACCGCTGAGCTATAACCCTAGCCCTTGTATTTTCTATATACTAGCAAGAACAACTGAAAGCTGAATATTTAGCAATAAATTCAATGCACGCCGCTCTAGTGAAAACTGCAAAATATTCTGAAGGAAATTAAAGAAGCAGTAAATAGAAAAATATATTTGTAAGTTGGAAAACTCAGTATTGGTTATATCTTATAGTTCTTCAAATTGATCTATGGATTGAGTCAATCCCAGTTAAAATCTCAGCGTTTTTTGGTAGAAATTCACAGGATTAAAAGAATTATATGGAAATGCAAAAGATTTTGAATATGCAAAACGTGGGGGAAGGGAGAAATTTGGAAGACTTGCACTACCTGATTCTAAAGTTCAATGATCAAGACAGTGTGGTACTGGAATTATATTTCACTGAAGACTTTAGATCAGAGAGTAGGTACAGTCCAGAAGTAGATCATTGGTTTTTAACAAAAGTGCCAAGGTAATTTGGTACAAGGGAAGGATTCTTTACAATAAAGGATTCTGAAACATATATCCATGTGGAAAGATTGAAATTTACTATAAATCTAAATATATAAACTAACTATTAAATTTTAGATGAGAACATTAATCTTCATAAACTTTGAGAATGCAAAGATTTCAGCTTTAGTTGTTTTTTTTTTCAGGGCTGAGGACCGAACTCAGGGCCTTGTGCATGCTAGGCAAGCGCTCTGCCACTGAGCTAGTCCCCAACCCCAAGATTTAAGCTTTAGAACACAGAATAGCATGAACCATAAAAGCAGTTTGATAAATTAGGTCATCAAAATTTAAAACTTGTCTGAAAGACATTAAGCAAAAACAAGCTATAGACTGGGAAGAATATATTCATAATACTTTTTTTTCCATGAAAGGTTGTACCCAATACGTAATAGGCAAGAGATTTGAAAAGACCTTTCCCAATAAAGATATACAGTGACCTTAATACTCACATGAAAAGATGTTCAACATCATTAGTCATTTAACAGAAATTAAATCTACACCGGAGATCCCAATCCAAACCATTGAGAAAGGCCAAACTTAAAAAGGCTAACAATATCAAGTGTAGTGAAGATGTGGAAATGCCAGACCTCTTGCACATTTCTGTTGGGACAATGAAATAAATGGCTAGATAAAGAAGGGCTAGGGAAAAGCTGAGGGAATGAAACATGAGGAAAAACACAGATAAAGTATTAAATATTTTGAAGGTTTAAGTTTTTGTGTGGCTCTTATGTATGCATAAGTCTGTAAATGAGGAAGCCAGTGACGAAGCTGTTGGCAGTAGTGCTAAATTAATATGATAGGCTCTACTGGGGCCATTATAGAGGTTGCAAGTAAATGTTAGAATTGAGAACTATTTTGAACCTGGGCATGGATGATCAACAGAAGGAACACATCTATATTTCTGTTTGAAACATATTTTTGCATTTAATGAATTGGTTTGTGGTATTTTAAGAATTCTCTTTAATCAAAATAATGAAATCACGATCAAAATACCAGTGGTTGTCAGGGGTCAATGCTGTGGGGTCTGGGAGGGAAGAGATGGGTGTTGGCCGTAAAAGGGCCACAGAAAGGATCATTGTGTGAATACAAGTGTTATGTATCTTTGTCAGTGTTCTGGTTGTGATATTGTATGTATTTACAGGATTTTACCACAAGGGAAACTGCATGAAGAATATACAGATCGTTCTATACCATTTCCTACAATTGCATGTGAATTGTAATCATTTACAGCAAGTTTAATTTTTAAAAAGTCTGTTGATTATGTTGTATACCTCTAGTGTATGTGTTGTAACCTTACTGTAACAGTATAGAAGGAATTATATAAATTTATAACTAAATATTTATTCTCTAACATTTACTTTCTCTGTTTCAGCACTACATTTAACTTTTATTATTTTTTATTCATTTAATCTTACTGTTTATCTTATGATTTCAGAGACATTCCATAAGTGGACCAATCTCAACATCCAAGCCCCTGACAGCTTTGTCAGATAAGAGACCAAACTATGGGGAAATCCCTGTTCAAGGTATATATAATGTGCTACAGTGTCTAGTTTTTGTTTTTAATTAATTTTTGGATTCTTATGGGTGCTTTGGCTTATTTTTTTCTTTACTCTTGTCATTATTTCAACCAATCTGGTATACATCTTTATCAGAAGTTTATTATACTATGTCTTTATTACAAGTGGGAGAATAAGTTATTAATAAAGGGAGTTTCACAACAACTGTCCTGTAACATTATAATAGGTAATGGAGAATGTACACATTACTCAGCACTGTTTTCACAGTTCTTCATGGGATATATATTATTGTCATCCCCATTTTATAGGCACTAAAAATGAGGCTTCAAGAAGATAAATAACTCAGTTAATGAAGAATAGCCCTGGCAACCTGACTCTTGAGCCCATTCTCCATCTCTGTGTTACATATTGAAGATGAAGAACTGTGATCCCACATAGTTCTTTAGGATAGAGCCAGCACTAGAACCTGTCTCTTCCTTTTGTCGTTTGGACTTCTCCTATCCCATACTGCTTCTTCATGTACAATGGAATGGTAGCATCAAGACATGGCACTTCTTTGGGGATAGGTTTGGCAGTGCTCCCAGCTGTGCATGTCACTCAGAGCCCAAGGGATCGTTTGAGCTGCTCCAGGCCAGTCATATCCATGCACTGTGAATTCTCCAGGTTGTGGAATTTAAGATCTCTGAGTGAAATTATACGGTGTCAACTGAGGATGAGAAATCAGCAGAATTATGAAAAATATTCAGTTAAAAAAGCCAGGAGGACTGTCTCCATGGACTCCACATATAGCACCAGTGCCTAATGAGTTAAGTTTGGCAATTGCATGGGCCCCTTACCTGACAGTCTTGGGTGTTTGGATAGGCTGGTCATACACATATTGAGGGACACTGGAGCACAAGGTGGTGCTGCTACCCCTTTATCTGCCTTCTACCCCTGTTTATTGGTTTCTCATTCATTTGGTCAATTGTGACCCAAACTCTTTTCACCCTTTAGAAGGTTCTCTTGTGAAGGGAACAAATAGTAGGTTTAAAGTCCCCTTTACTTGAATACTCTCTTCTTCCCTTTGCATACCACCTTCCATTGGACACACAAGTGTGTGGCACAGTGCTCATTGGCCTAACCATGGCCTAACTCTTGATCTCTTTGATGCTGTTCCCTTATCTATAAATGGGAAGTAATGATGAACATCTAACTCACAGGTTGCCTAAGTTCCTCTCCCAGGTTTTCTAAACCTTGTGGTCAGACTTTCACCCTTATAGTCCACTGGTGCTTTTGTTGTTGAGGTTGTTACTGACTACTGTGTCACTATGCAGTCATTTAAGATAAAGGCAGATTACAATTACTGTTGAGTGCTCCTTCTTCTGGAATATTATTTTTGGTTTCCATGACACCACACCCTTGCATGTTCTCTTCTCTCCCAGGCCACTCTTCCTCCATCCCCTATTCTCATTTCTTCTCCTTGAACCATAAATAATGCATGGCCCAGCGCTCAGGTCCTAGACCTTTGTTCTTATTTGCACTGTCTTTGCTGTAGTCTCCTGTCTCATGGCTTTAAATGCTGTTTAAAATATTGTCAGATTTATGGGGCTGAACATGCCTGGCATATGCCACATGTCGAGTTCAGACCCCAACACCACCTACACAATAAGTGTTGGAGCAACAAAGGCCAGATGAACAGATGAAATAAATAAACAAAATTGATTCTTTCTCTCTCTCTCTTACTCTCTCCCTCTCTCTCTTTTTAAAAAAGTATGTGTGTGTATATATATATGTATATATATATATATATATATGTATGTATATGTATTTGTATATATGGAGAAAGGGGGCAGGGAGAAAGTCAGATTTATGTCTCCAGTCTGTCCTCATTTGCTTTTCTGGCTTCATCCCTTTTTCTCTCAATCACTCTGCCTAGATGCATGGGGATCCTTTCTATCCCCAGGCACTCAGGCACACTCCTGACTTAGAGACCTTATCCTGGCTCGTTCCTCCTGTCAGGACACTGCCTGAATGTTCAGATGTCTCTTCCAACTCTACTTCAAGGGTTCACTCAAGTTGCTCCTCCTCAGTGAGGCCCTGAGTACCAAAGGTAAAGTTGTTGATATGTCTAGATGGCACCCCTCTTCCACATGCCTATATTCTGCCTGCTCTCCTTATCACTTGTTCTAACATTGTGTAGTTTATTGCTCAGTTCCTTTTATTGTCTTTCATTCCACTAGATCATAATATCAGTGTGGTAGGATTTGTGTCAGTTTTGGTCATGGAGGCATCCTCAACACCTGTAGAAATCCTGGCCTCTTGATAAACAGTTATGAGAAGAGTGAAAGAAGCGACAAAGATTGTTAGTACTTAGCACAAAAGCCCATAGTAAATTCCACTCTGATTTTATTGCTATATGTATGAACTTTTAGTTAATAGCACAAGTGACCGAGAATGGTGGGTCTTCATAATCTGTAAATAACAAGATTTTAGACAACTGAGTTCTGCAGGATTTTGTTTGCTGCCGGCAAATAGCCATGAGAAAGCATCTATGCAAATTTTGTCCTGGTCATCTTCAAAAAACTCTATGTATTGAAGTCAGAGATGGAAACCAATGATTCAGGAGTATTCCCAGTCTGCTGCCAGGGTATGTGTCCTTGTTCTGTCAATAAACACAGCCTTTTGACTTGCAGTCTATGCCAGTGGGGTTAAAACCAGGAACCAGGCACAGCATGGCCTCTGAAAATATGTGTAACACTGTGCCAATGCCCTGGAGCCCTGGTCCTAGTTTGGCCATAGCTCTGTGGTGCTAGCCTGAAAAAGCCTGGTAGGAGGGGCTGGAGTGGTGGCTCAGTGATTGTAGCACTTGGCTTGCGTGCACGAGGACATGGGTTCGAATTCGAACTCCTGCACCACATATACAACAAAGTGTTGGAGCAATGAAAGTCACATGGAAAACTAAATAAAAGACTTTCTCTCTCTCTCTCTCTCTCTCTCTGTCCCTCTCTTTATTTAGGGGGGAAAAAAAAGCCTGGTAGGAGAGCCCTCTATTTGGAGGGCACTTGAGTGATCCTGAGTCATGAGAGGGTATCAAGTCTGGTATCCCACCTGACCTCTGAGGAAGATGAAAAGTAACTTAGAATTTTACCAACCTCACAAGCCCAGGTTGCAACCAACCCTGGTTGCCTTCTCCACTCTTCACTGCTGTGTTCCCAACTCATCTTGCTTGGGCCACACACAGCAGGGTGGTTTTTACCAGGGAAAACCAGTTTTAGCAGTGTTTCTCTAACTTACCTGAGCTACTCCTTAAAATAATAGGATTCTGGGTCTCCTCTCAGTTCATAGACACTCCAGGAAAGGGAATTTGGAAATTCCATATTCATAAGCACCTGAAATGCCTCTTTGAGAAAATAAACTTGGGAAACTGGGCAGAACAATTATAGCCATTTAGTTAATTTTTGTTACCTTGGCATTTTGTGGGTGGGAAATGAGTGTGGAAAGTCTATGGGCCAAAGTTAGGGAAGACAGACTAAATGCCTTGACTAAATTCTTGGCTCTCATTTTATTATCTGGTATTATATCCATTGATAATGCTATTGGGCATGGAATATATTCTGGCAGTTTGTTAATGCTGGTCTCATTCTCCACTCCAGCCTCTTAAAGTGCTTTTAATAGGGCTTAGTTGGAACATTGTAAATACAATAGGCAGGGAAACTCACCTAGGTGAATTGTTATAAAAATTGTAGATTCAGTGATTTTTTAATCTGAAATAGTCTTTAGACAAAGTAACCACTTAAAAAACTGAGAACAAGCAAATGATTCTTAGCCATAACAGAAAACACTGTGGTTTTCCAAACTGCAACACGAGTACTATGTCTGAGCTATGACTTGAACTGCTTTTCTTCCTTGATTATCTTGTTTATCTTGGCATAAATTTTAAAAACACGTCATCTGTAATTTTTATTTGAAGGTTTCACTGGATTCATTAGTGAAATTTTAAAAAGTGCTGCCCCTTTTTCTACTTAGACTTTAACAAGAGAATTTTGAGTTTTCTAGTTAAGTGTTTTATGATATATATAGATAGATAGATAGATATAGATATGATTTTTTTAAAGCATCATACCTCTATTTCAGTTGCAAGAACTAGCTCAGACCAGAGAAACCTTATTATAAATGGACTATTAAAATGGCTAGGGTCATGAGTGGTATCATGTATTGTAGATAGTGTGTGAATTAGCTTTTGTGGCCTAAACAGAAAAGCGTAGATCTGCTACTAGGTAGCAGAGGTTGCTATCTGATACAGATAGTTGAAAACTTCTTTACTGTCTTCACTTGAACAGAGATATTATATGGTCTGGAATGTTCAACAGTAACCTCAGTTGGCTGATGTAAATGAAGAGCCAGGGTTTGCCCCACTACCAGCATGGCATTATTGTCACTTTTCTCACTAGGTTAGACCTGCACCTCATAATGACATTTTAGTAACAGACCACATATGTAATGGTGGCTATATCATATAGTCCAGGTATGTAGTAGGCTGTACCATCTAGGTTTGTGTAAGTATACTCTATGATATTTACACAGCAGAAAAAAATTTGCATAACAACCCACCTGTCCCTACTGGTAAGTGGTAGCAACTATAGATACTGTAGGAAGTTGATTAGACTAAGTGTAGTCATTATTCTTATGGATATTGACTTCTGACTTTTTTTTTTTTTTTTAAAGAGAGGGACAGTGTATGAGAGAGAGACAGAATCAATTTTATTTAGTTTTTCATGTGGTTTTCCTTGCTCTGACACTGAATTGTGTACATGGTGCTGTGGTTTGAACCCCCCTACTCACACATTCTGTGCAAGCCCTGTAACCACCAAGCCACCGCTCCAGCCCCCGGACTTCTGACTTTTTCTAACTCTTTTTCCATCTCTTTTGGTTAGTGCTTGCATGGTACATCTTTTCCCTTCCTTTTGCTTTTAGTTTATCTATTTCTTAATGTTTAGAATGGGGTTTTTTATAGTTAGTTTATAATTGGATCTTTTTAAATTTAATCTTACAGTCTGTGTTTTCATTGGTGGATATGGATTGTTTACCTTTAATAGAATTGTTGAAAAAAAATAGAATTGTTGATATGGTTGGACTAAAATCTACCATCCTGATAAATGTTTTCTATTTGACCTGACCAGTTTTTTTTTCTGCCTTCTTTAGAGTCCATTGATAATTTTTTATTACCCTATTTTTTTCTCCTCTATCAATTTATTTATAGCCCTTAAAAACTTCTTATTAGTGGTTGCTTTAGGGTAAGGTTTATCAGCCTTGATCTAATTGACAGTTTGGGACACACAAATCTTGGTTATGGGAGGTTGTTGTGTACATTATAGGATGTTTAGTAGTATCCTTGGCCTCTGTGCAGTGGAGGGTCGCCATGAGGATGGCAATATCACTCAATTGGGGCAACCAAAAATGCCTCCATGTGTACCTTGAGGGACAGAATTACCTCCAGTTAAAAACCGGAAACATAGTTTTCATAGTTTTGTCTAATTTTGGCAGAGGAGAAAACCAAATAGGAAATCCTACTAATCTTGAATATTTCTGCCTTTTTTCCATTAGAGACTTGAGCATATTAATTAGTTATTTTAAATGCCTTGTCAGATAGTTCCAACATCTGTGCCATATTTAAGTCCCTTTTTATTTTTGTATTGTGTTGTATCTTGGTGTAGTGAGCTAGACATTTCAAAATATGGGATTTTTTTCTTGCTTTTTGTATTTTTACAATTTTTTATTGAAAATTGGACATCTTACATGAAAAACACATTGGTTTTTATGCCTTGTAATGGCACCTCTTTCCTTTTGCTAGGCCTTCAACTGTGGGAATTTGAGGTAGTCTACTCAGGAACTAGACTGGTTTGGAGATTTGTTGTTGATTTGATTACCATCAGTGCAGAACAGACTTTCAGTTCTTCTAGTAATAATTTATGTTTAGAATTTTTGATATCTGTTCCAATTTTAGCTTTAGCCTGCCCCTTGCATTGCATCTCAGGGAGAGCCTGTCTAATATTCTTGGAACTGTTTTAGTGGAGATTTCCTATTTGTTCATTTATTAGGAGTATCTTTCCCTTTATAACATTGATCATATTTGTTTTTTTTTTTTAACAACTTTAGTTTTTCACATGGCCTTAGTTGCTCCAACACTCAGTTGTGTACGTGGTGGTGCTGGGGTTTGAACCTGGGTCCTCGTGCTTGCCAGGCAAGCGCCAAAACCGCTGAGCCACCGCTCCAGCCCCCATTGATCATATTTGTAATAGCTGCTGTAAATTCATTTATGCTAATTCCAACATGTAGACTATCTTCAGGTAATATCCCATTTCTTTTAAATATAAGTCACTTTTCCTTTTTCTCTGTATACCTAGCAATTTTGAATTGTATCATGAGTGGTATAAATCACACATTATAGAGATTCTTTTTTTTTATTCATTCAGCATAGTCTTACATATTGGAGGGAATCATTATTACACATTCATGAATATATGGATATTGACAAAGTAAGTTAAGGCTGATCCTAGTCCATGGTCTCCCCCACTTTGACTACTTCCTATTCCCATGTTTCCCGTACTTTACCCCCATGTTAGTTGGGATTCTCATGGGAGTCAAGGGCTCCCAGCTGCATTGTTAATGCCCCTACCCCC